>CAADRB010000055.1:108234-137862 GCA_900708905.1 Hymenolepis diminuta | reverse complement strand
GGAATCGTTTAATGGGTGCAAAATGACTCTTAAATGAATTGAAGCACCTAGATGAACAGGAGTGTCTTTGGTTTTTCTCCAACCAAATAAACTTCCACCAGGATCAAAAGGTCAATCCATGAAGTGATAGGTGGCTATGCTCGGGCGGACCCCACTGAAGTTCCAACTCCTATGCATGCACACGAAGTTTCCACCAACAGTGATGGTTTTCTGTGTTGCGAAGGACACATCACGGCTCCCCAATTTTTCCACAGGACCTTAGAGTCAATGCAGATGCAGGTGCAGACGCAGGTGTAGACGCAGAGACCTATGTCGAGCCTCTTCAAACCATTCTTGTTAAGCCACCTTGCACAGACAGCGTAGCCAATGGAAGACTCCCTTATGTCTTCCAACAAGACCCGACTCCATCCCATGAGGCTCTCAAATCACAGGATCGGATGGCGGAGAATTTTCATCATCACGCTGCACCAAACTTATAGCCGTCTCCTAAATCACCAGATCCTAATCCTTTCAATTGTTACGAGTGTGACGGAGCGGGACGGGACGGAGCGTGGTTGAAAAGGAAATTAATAAGCACTTTCATAACACCAATTCTCCTCTCTGATGATAGCAATAGCCCGAGCAATGGAGGACATCAGCAAAGACGACCACATATAAGCTTTCAATCAGTCGCTTTCGGACTTGAATTGAGTTGGTGATAGAAGTCGAAGGAGGATATATAGAATAAAGCCCAGGTTAATATTATGCTTATTTATTTTGTTATAAGAAATCATAAGTTTCACCCATTAGCAGTTTTATTTTCTATTTTTCTAAAAGTGCATAAGGTGTCCTTAGATGCCCTACGCACCCCGTATATTCCACTCTGTATATCTAGACAATTGGCCTAGACAAATTCCTTATCTTTTTACTGATAAGACAATACAGAATGATAGATTATAAACTTCGATAAGATTTTAAAAAATAGAAAGATGGACCAAGAATCATTAAGGGATACAAAGATAAGAGGTAATAACCATTATACTACAATGGCCACTTCCTTTTAAAGTAGTATAGGGCTGTAGCTGCACGTCTCTTCCAAACTTCTTAATGGTCCACTCTGCGCCCATGTTAGTCAGCGTGATGATATGTGCTTATGTACTGGCTGGCAAGATTGCTAACTTCGCCTAATTTCGATCTCTCAGATGTTTACACTAATAATATTTACTGTGCACCTAGATCATTATGATAGAAAATAGGTTTCCTGACTTGCATCACTGTTGAAATAATTGTACTTTGCAACAAACTTTTTTTCGATATTTACTTCGCTACTGGTTTGTTTTTTCTGAAATAAGGGTTTAAGGAACCGCCCTAACAAAAGATTTGAATAAAATCGGTATGAATATCTCCCACATAGAAATAAATTTAATGAATAAACGATTTGGTACACCCTAAAATCAAAATTGAACCGTCTTTATAAGCCAGTTTGCTAATAATATTTCGTCTTTCAATTGAAAAAGCCCATCTTTAGTGTAATAGATGGACAAATGATATTTGTCTTAATATCCCTGTGAGCAATATTCATCGCATTCTTGGAAATCACCCTTGAAGTTATATGAAAACATATCCGCAATAAACCAAATTCTCTCAAATGGATTATGGATTAATTTTCAAACTAAATAATCTCATAGTTTTACGAATTTTAATCTTATTCGCATGCCAACGTGCAGTAAGCAATTAATAAAATCCCAGTTGATTCTCAAAGCCTCAAAATTGTGAGATTATTAATTGCTTAATTGATTGACTTCTGCCATCGATTGCGTCAGTTTTAGACGTGATTAAATTTGTCTGCTGCATACTAATGTGACAGTACAGCCAACGTAAAAGCGGACAGATTTTAACAAATTCAGAACAGATTACGTTAGCGGAAAAAGGAAGGGAATCCCTCCCATTGGTATAAAAAACTATGTGAAAGCAAAAGATAGGGACAAGTTATACATTCCAAAATCATGTTCTGTGTGGAAATAAATTGGCCACAAAACTGGGATGGAATTCAAATTAATAATTAAGAAATTTGTTAGGATTTGAGATTACTAATAGAGCACTTTTCAAGTTCTCAAATGACTTAAACTTTTGCAGAAGTTGGGAGATGAAGAGATCTCTTAGTTGATATAAAGTTCTAAATCAATCAGGTGAGATAACTGAGGGTTTTCGTTAATAAGAGATGTTCAGTTATTGATATTAGATAAATTTTTGCCAGCTCTAGTTTGTGTGGTGGACAAATACTTTACAATAGACTTTTCCGTGTCTATAATTAAAGTAATACGCTACAAAGAGAAGGTAGAGCAGGAACTGATTTACTGAAGTCTATTTTAACCATATGTAACTAACATTAAAAGATTCATTCTAAAATTTGAGCGATATAAATTACTGATCGATTCTCTTCATCCACTCGCACGTCTGGATACGTTCTCATCAAACGCAGATGCGTTCGCATTAATACCGACTTTTTTTTTCTAATCGATGCAATTTCGTCGTCCATACTCTAATGCTTTTATATTATTTGTCAAAAAAATATATTAAATAAATTCACCAAAATTATAATATAAGTCGATGAGTTCCGGTTTAATTTTATTTTAAGTGGCCTGAGTAGAAGGGGAGTTTATAGGAGAAAATGTACATAAAGTAATGGAATACAAGCGCGAGTACATCAGAACCCCCTTACAGTCTGTGTCGTTGACCTCTTATTTGGACTCCCCGACAGTAGCCTCAGTCCCTTAGGCGATAGCAGGCTAATCTTATGCGCCAAGACGTAGAAGATGACTGAGTGACTAAATAATACCGCCATTCTGACGGACGGACGAGATCATAAGTACAAACTATTCTAATTCATTACGGCGGTCACCGCATGTGCCACTTATACTACAATCTGGGGTCCAATTTGATTCACCGTCACTCTGTCCTGCTTTTATACTACTACGTAAATCACTTGTGAATTAGAATACGATTTCAACCATACTTCTTTAAGGATATATAGAATATTTAGAATTTAAATTGACTCAAACAGTCTGTATTTTGGATCCAGAAAAATGTTAGACTAATTTATGCCTGTGATGTAGCGATTAAAGTCAGAGACCACGGATTCGAAATTAATCAGAACAAATCCACTGAACAACATGACCAATTGTACGAATTAACGCTGGTTAAGTTGGAGATGAAAGAATGTGAGTTTCCCCTCAGTGAGATTCCGGTATGACTGATAAATATTTCTTTTAATTATAAAGAAGTGTAAATCAATAATTGTGGGACTTTGATGTTCCGATTGAAAGATAAATGCACCTAACTAGTTTCAAAAATAAAATATTTTAACATCTGTAACTTGCGAAACACCACATTAAGCCGGAAAAATACCAATGTAATTAAGCACTACTATTAATTGAAAGTAGATACCTTTTCATTATATGGCATCAATTACGTGAACAGTGTAAGATTAGACCCAGCGTATCCAAAATGCATACTTCATCATTAGTAATGGAACTACTCCTAGAATATGATGCAATAAGTGTAGTGATATACACTTTAACATCAACAGAAAATTGCTAGTTTTACCAATGTCATAAAATAGTTGATGAACGATCCAAAATTCTCAGTCCGTCGGACTGACAGAAGAAACCGACACCATGGTAAATCTCATTATCCGATAAATACCAAGAAAACCAAAACGCTATCAAATGATAAAAAACCACTGAACGCCAAATTGAAACTTAAATCTCATGCACATAGTCATTAAATTACAAAAGATAACCTTTATAGACAGTGCTAAAGGGCATAAAAATCAATAAGAATAAGAAATATGGACCAAAAAAAGCGAGAGGAAATAACCACTTTGCCCTAATGACCACTACCACTCTGACTAGAAGGAAGCATAAAACATAGTAAATTTCGGCATGCTACTGACTAC
Source organism: Hymenolepis diminuta (assembly GCA_900708905.1). Lineage (NCBI taxonomy): Eukaryota > Metazoa > Platyhelminthes > Cestoda > Cyclophyllidea > Hymenolepididae > Hymenolepis > Hymenolepis diminuta. Next base: position 133,925 of record CAADRB010000055.1, on the reverse strand, counting down.
CTGGCTTAATCTACTTCCAACTCCTCAGTAGCAACGCGCTTGATGGTTTACACTTCAGAAAGGCCCATTAACACTTGGTACGATATAAAGTGAAAAGTAAAGCATTTAAGCATGTAGCAGTACCGCATGTCCTATACTAATTTTTTAACTTATTCCGTATTTCCTCTTACCTCATCATTATTCGCTTAATTTCTCTGAAAAAAGCTAACCCAGAAAGTGGTGAGTTAGGATAGTCATGCAGGTCCAAATTGATAAGCGAATTTAGGCAAGTGTTGGGATTGTCAAACAAAGCTATAATCGTTAATGGGCTCGCCCATTCGCCACAAACCCTTAATTCAAAAATACAACTTATTGTGCAAAACTGACTGTTTCCCCACACCGTGACTTCAAAAATACAGTGACAATTCGATAAGTTAAACAAAATTATTACTCTACTGTTATTTGTAAGTAATGCCGCAAATAATAAAAACCATCCTTATGCGACAAATACCCCAATGGTGATTTCAGCTCGAAAGTAGTGGAAACGATCAGAACAATTCATCTCCAAGCATTAACATCTGACAACAACACTTCCGGTTTCCCAAGATGAAACAATTACGATCAATCGAAAAGCAACCTGTCAGAATGAAAACCCCGACCTGAAATCAACATTAAACTCAAAGTACTAATACTAATATGAACAATGAAAAAACAAAAATTTCTGATAATTGTCCCCCATATGTACTGGAGAAACAACGAACTTTATCACATACGGCCGATTAAACGACCGATAAAGCAATCAGCCATAGTTAAACAACGCAACAAAAATCATTTACAAATAGACGGCTACATTTTAAAGCAATACAAAAAACTATACATTTAACTAAAAAATCTCTGCAGCTATTAGACACTAAACACGAAAAACAGTGAAGCAACCTTAATTTTTACCGCAGCAACAACAAATTGGTAGAGACCCCGAAAAAAACCCAAATAAAAAAGCGCAAATCCATTTACAAATGACCGTGTATTTAATCGACAAAGTTACTTTTTAGCTGACTTTGATTTAGGTGCGGCAGTTGTAGGTATTTTCGGTGGTGGAGCAGGAGTCTTCGCAGTCTTAGTCGGTTTTGGGGGTGCAGCAACCTTCTTCTCCTCTTCCTTTGGGGCCTTCTTTGACGGCTCAGGAGCGGTAGGCTTCTTAGCTTCAGGCTTAGAAGCCTCAGGAGCCTTCTTTTCAGCTTTGGGAGCCTCGGCCTTTTTGACATCTTGCTTCTTGGTAACTGGTGTAGCAACCTTTGGTGTTTCAATCTTAGGAGCTTCATTAGACGGCTTCTCTTCTGGTTTGGGAAGAGGAGCAGGAGTGGCAGCTCCCATAAGCAACTTCTTCCTACGTTCAACCAAGCGCTCTTCACGACGAACCTTAGCTTCACGTTTACGTTGACGCATAGCTTCAGCTTGGTCATTCAACTGCTTGGCACGAACACGTTCAGCCTTTTTCTTGTGAATGTGATCAATAAGAACGCGCTTGTTCTTAAAGATGTTACCTTTACATTGCTGATACAGGAAGTGGTACCTAATAGAAAGTTGTGATAATTTGCGTAACAAAGAAGTGAACTTAGATTGTGACAACATAGACACTTACAGATGCTTGTCGATTTTGTGAGAAGCTCGGTATCGCTTCAGAAGACGACGAAGAACACGCATTCTCCGCATCCACAAAACCTTTTGAGGCATACGAGCATCAGCGGTACCCTTCCTTTTACCAATGCCTGTATGACGACCAAGACGGCGAGCAATAAGCTGACGCCTTGCCCGGAAGCGAGAATGAACAGTAACGGGTTTACGGATAATCAAATTATCCTTATACAATTTCCGGATCAATTTACGAGAGTTGGCGGATGCAATGGTAGAATTTTCATTGGGATCAAGCCAAATCTTCTTTTCACCACAGCCTAAAACGGCGGCTGCGAGCCGCTTTTGACAACGCAGATTGCTGCAAAAAGAGGATTTTTGTAAAGCTTATATAAAAACATGTTTAATACGAAAACATCTAAACTCCCAATCTGATACAACCTACCTCATACTGCAGCTTAGAGTGCACGCTAACGAAAAAGCTACTGCGTAAAACAAACGGTAAAATGAAATTTTGGAAATATATAAAAAATTTACTATATTACGACAATTGCTTATATTCTTCATTAAAACATTGTTTAAGTACATTATTATGAGTTACATTTATTAATTTTGTTATTGATTTTCAAATATTTCACGCCAGTTTACGCTACGGAAATTAGGCTTTTCTTCAGGGATTCCTCAGCCGATTCTTTGAATAACAAATATTCTAAATTGTCAATATGTTTACCTGCATTACGGCAATAAAAGAAATGTTTTCTGTGTTATAAAGCTCAATTTTTTCTGTATATAGCAGAGTGTAAACCAACATACTACCATGATATGCCTTAAAACGAAAATACTTCGATTTATAACTTTAAAATGGCGTTTGCGATTAATTTTGCAGGAGTCAATGTTGATATAATTTTACTAAAGAGCAACTCAGTCTAAACTGAATAATATACAGCTCTCATCATTACTCTTATTTGATGGAGGAGAGAGCATAACCTTAAGTTATCTGTTCGACAAGTGAGAGCTATTTCTTTGAAATTGAAATTTTGGAAGTTTTATTAATTTCATTTAATATTTTTATCGCTTGGTTCAGGTTATAGGTGGATCTCTATGAATAAACTTGAACAGTAAGTGAACATTATAAGAAATTGAAAATTATCGGTAAGTTTTCCGTCATCAATCAAAACCAAACACGCAAATACTTTAGAATAAATAAAAAAATTTCAAATCTGATTATATTCGTTCCACAACCATAAGGAATAAAGAGGCGCCACTCGTAAAATTCTTATCTGAGTGGTATTTTTTCTTCTCCTCTGAAATTGATCAGGACAGATTTGTAATATTCATTTTAATGAAAATATAAGTTAATGCAAACTTTCGGTTTTGTAAACCTACATCTGGAGCAAGTATCCTTTAATAGCCTTCAAAATCTACTACAATTGTTAATTTCAGACATCTTGAATAAATTTAATTAAACTGATAATGTTCCATGATTTTTATAAGCCATTTATTTTTCAGTGCTATTTCGCTACAAAGGTCGTGCTAATTAGATTATGATGCTTTGATTAATGCGCTCAGAGTGAATCAAACTCTCCCCCCACCCCCATCCAGCCCAATACTCCTGAGATTACTGTGACTAAACATTATCGCATGTTAACAGCATCGATAAAATAATTGGATTTTAACTATTAATAAATAACAATTATGTCTGATTCTCTGCCGCATTTTCGCACTTCAAACGTCTACGAACTTAAGAACTTGTATGGGTCGGGTCCACATAAGAGGATTAAACCATTCATATTGAAAGAACAGTTAGAAAGTGATTAGGAGAACCATCAAAATTTACTTATAAAAATTTTAAGTTTATGTACAAATATTTCGTTGTGAGAAGTAAATGATGTCCGGTCGTAAATATTTCAGCGTGATGATTAGCAGCTGCGAATATCTGAATACACACTTCAGGGCTCAGTTATGGGATGGTCTAGAAAACCAATCACATCTCCTGCCTATAATAGTTTACGTTGGTATTCCCGTTAGTTGATAAAAAAGATATGATACGGTAATAAATTCATCATTTCAAAATAATTTTTCTATTCTGGATATGCTCTCCGCAAATTTTGGAGCAAAAATATGAACTTGTTCTGATCCGTATGTAATTTCATTAATTTGACTGTGGTTATTTGCTAAGAAGTGAGGTCAAGCGAACTTTACAATTCTTTTAGATACTTATTGGCAATATTGTCATATATCGTACAATGCCATCTACATTTGGCTAAATAGGAAATTATGCATTTCTTAAATGGGAATTTTACTAAAAGTGTCGTGGACATTATAATTGAAATGATCCTAATTTTGGTTAAGAAAATAAACCAACAGCAAGAAATCATTAATTTCAAAAAGTTACAATAATGGTATTAAGTTCCAAGGGTAATATAAGGGAAGAAGATAGAAATCCCACTAATAAAATATATACTTTGGAAAGATTTCGAGAAGTAATTTTTTGAAGAAGAAAATTATAACAAGTGAGCAATAGAAAAACATGGTTAGGAAAGTTCATTAAAGTACCCGTGCCCTAAAATAAATTTAGATGGTCTTCTGTTTAGTTCTGTATTAAGTTATATTTATTTACATAGTCATTAAATAACATCTTGTTTTTATTGATCAATTGACTAAGGTTTATTATTACCCGCGTTGTTTGGGAGGAGTTGTTTTGTGGTACTATATGATGGCTGCAGAACTACCTCAAACACAGGAAATAGGAGATATATCAACTTTAGACGGCAATTCCCAGCAAGTTAGTCAAATATGGGGTTGTCTATTTCCGTTGAAACGAAACATGCCGTCAGTTGGTAATTTGCATATTTGGCTACTTAATACCTTTAGCAATGACAAAGGACTCTTATACTGCTGGAAGGGATGGGAACTGCGATGTAATTTTTACCAGTGAAATGTTTACTCATGGAACAAACATAAATGCAGTGAGTAAGCTGCATTTCCGTATCGTTAGGGTATGTTTTCTGTTTACTTAGATTATGATTATTTTAGGAAACAACGGAAATTAGCTCACAAGTATTCATTCACGATCTAAGCACGAATGGAACATTCGTTAACGGAAAGAAAATAGGCAAAGGTGGCAAGCAGCCTCTCTCCAACAACGACGAGATTTCGATCGCTACTCAAAATTGCAAATGTAAATTTATTTTGGTATAGTATGACAAACGTGATTCTCTAGGTTTCATGTATGCTGACAAATTCTCTAGTGACTATCCCCAAGCTGTTTCCTCGAAGTACACCGTTTGCCGATCACTTGGACGTGGTGCGTGTGGCGAGGTTCGTGTCGTCTACGAGAGAAGAACCTGTGTACAGTACGCCTTGAAAATCGTACCGAAAAAGACTTTTTCCTCCTTTAACAGTGCAAATTTGAACAATCGTGAATTGACTGAGGTGGAAATTTTGAAGAAGTTAAATTATGTAAGTCTATTTTGGTGACAATCATTTCTCTCTTTTAGCCTTGCATTGTGAAGATTCATGACGTGATCGAGTCTGATGATACTCTATACATTGTATTAGAACTGTAAGCTTCAAGTTATTTTGATTACTTTAATTTTCAAATAGTGTTGAGGGTGGCGAATTATTTCAGAGAGTTGTTGATAATGGCTTCCTGCCTGAAGACGATACCAAATTCCTCTTTCTGCAAATGCTTATGGCAACTAAGTATCTCCATGACAATGGAATAACTCACCGCGATCTTAAACCCGAGAATATTCTTCTTTCGGGTAAATCGAATAGGTGTTTAATTAAAGTCACGGATTTTGGTCTGTCAAAAATTGTCAGTGAGAATACAATGTTGAGGACATTTTGTGGAACACCTACTTATCTAGCACCTGAAATTTTGACCACTGCTGGGGCTGGCACTTACACCCCTGCGATCGATATTTGGTCCCTGGGAGTTATTTTATACGTCTGGTTGGTGATGCTATATGTTGGATTACTTAGTATCGTTATTTAGCCTCGTGGGTTATCCTCCATTTACCGATGATCGAAAGGACTATGACCTCAAAACTCAGATCATACAAGGACTCTATGATTTTCCAGACAAGTTTTGGAGTGGTGTCAGTGAAAGTGCCAAAGATCTTGTCAGCAAGTTGATCTGCGTTGACCCCGCTAAACGCATTACTCTTGAGGTAATAGACTTACCCCCCCCCCCTCTCTCTCTCTCCTCTTTACGTTCTTTTAGGGTAACTCGATTCTTGTTTTGGTTTGTGTTATTAGGAAGCTATCATGCATCCCTGGTTGAATGATGCTTCAATGCGAAATGAACTGGCAGATCTCGTGAAAACGGCCGGCTATGATGACTTGGTTGATGGTGTTTTGGATCCTCACAATCTTATCTCTTGTGTGAGGAACAGGAATTCTTCCACTCCTGAGAATTTAGATACCGCGATGGTTGAGAATGATGACACTATCAATCATATTCCCGATCCCGTAAGTAAATCTCGTCTACCTCTCAGATCATTTTTTAAATAGGGGCGGTGGCTCATTTTTATTAGATGTACGGCTTTAAATATGCCTTTGGCTCTATAAGTTTTGATTAGCAGTGTGCTTACATATTAGTTCAGAACGCCAATAAGGTCAGCTCTAAGCTGATCGCATCTCACAAGAGGTCTCCACGTTTGCACTTGAAATCTGGGTCGATTGTAGCAGTAGTTATTTAGAATGCAGTGGCTTAATACGCGCGTGTCGACGCACCGAAAACAAGCGACAGTTTTCTTCTTCAGTGCAGCCTTCAAAGCAACCTTCACAACCAATAAAGATTCCGATCACCTCAGAGCAAATTTGCCAAGCTCTTCTACAAAAAAGCAGATCCAGCAAAGTAGTTGTAAAAGATCTCAAGAAAATTCAATCGAGTCTCTCGACAAGAAATTGTCTCAGGCCCCTTTGGCGTTGCTGAACGACCTCCCAAATCAGTGATTTTTATTACGATCTTGGAAATGGGCACTTTCGTAGCGTGATTTCAAGAGTACGATGATATTTTCCTGTCGAAATGAGTGTTTCTGAGCCGACGAAAGTTTGGGACGGAGTATTGTGAGTGGTTTGCAAATTCAATCTAACTTAAGAAGCCATCAGGTCACCATTTTGATGAAGTTGTTGAATTTTGTCGGATTACTTTGGATAAGATAAATCACTTTCCAGTGCACGTCTCCATGAATCCAAATGAGAATTTCGAGAGTTCTTGGAATCACTCAGTAAGATTATCGGAAATTCATACCTATTCCGGCAACCTGACACAGTTTTGCAGTGGTCGAAATTTTGTCATTCTAAATAATGTGAAACATTATGTTCATTATGGACGACAAATGTTCATGTCGTCCAAGAAACAAATTAGTCTCTAATTGGAAACAAGTTAGCCTGAATTTCGGAAATCCTCAAAAGGTCTCATAACAAGTAGTTCAATTCTATAGCCCTATTTGACAGATTCAGTGGGCTTAAGTTTGCTGAATTTCGTAATCTATGGTCACCAAATCGATGTGACTGGATGTGTACCGATGGCGTAGCGATTAACATGATCATCTGTTGGGGCAGGGGTGACAAATTTATGCTCAATGGCCAACCGCACTGATTAAGTGGGACTGTTAAATAGGGTGGCAGAGTTCGAATTTCATCTATGATGTTACCTCTCTGCCCATTTAGTAAACCGCTTTACTACATGGGTTGGTAAGTTATATGTCGTTGTATACTGCCTCAGACTTCTCCCTGCTAGCATGCAGAACATAGATGGAAGATGCTAGGCGAAATCATGTAAGGTCTGCTATGGTAGTCGTCAGTTGCAAATAAGGTGTCTTTGTTGCAGAAATTGCCAATCTACTGGATCGAGCAATTGAAACTAGGGGACCTGTCGATTAAAGATAGATTATCTGTAGTACCTATTACAGTGAATCCTGCTTACTGTTAAAAAGAGGCCATGGTCATTCAACAAGGATTAACCGGAACTAGGTGCAGCCAAAATAGGGTCAATCAAATGTCCCGAGAAATTTCTCAACAGAGGTCGTGGAATGCAAAATTCAATATCTCAGGGTTAAGTTGCAGAGACCGTACCCTCGAGTTCCACCTCTGGGTTGTATCTACGGTGTTCATCGGTTAAGTCTGGTTGAAAATGAGCGAATTTGGATTTCACTAGAGACTGTTGAACAACGCTTGGAAGTCCGGATATAGGGGATCCCAATGGTTTATGATTGTAGTGAAGTGATATGACTAATCGGTCAACAAGCGCTTGCTGCCATGGTCATGAATATTCTCAGCAATTCATAAAACAAATCATGATACTTGAACTACTCATTAAGTCAGTAGTGGTAGACTCAAAGCCAAAGGCGAATAGTGAGAATCTCTTGACATCGTGGCTTTATTCTCAATTTCTCTCTCGATTCTATTTTCTTCCTCCTTGGACTATTTTCCCGTTATCTAAGTTCAGAATATGACCGAAATTATTTTCTATTTTTGCCTTGCTCATGGATTAAGATATAATGTGATAATTTCTATAAACAAACAGTTAATAGAATGATTAACAATACTGATCAATAAAGAGGTAACAGATTCAAAGAGTCTCCGGGATGCTGTTCCTACTTAAGGTGAGTGATGGATGGCTTGGGAAATTGTTATTAAAACCGATTTTCAAAATATAAGGGACCCCAGGGGGCTTATGATTATGTGGGCTCTTTGGGTAGTAAGAAGCATAATTTTCAAAACAACATTTGGTGATACGGGATTAAAGTAAAATGCTTATTTTATCTATTTTTCCTTTTTCTCTTAGTTTGTCCGTCCCAAGAGGCCAGCCGATACAACCAACGGCGTCAAGGATCCCCAGGGATCCAAAAGAGTTGCATTATAGATTTGATATGGAAGAAACCCACGTCGATTCAGTATGACTATATTTTTATGCATAATCATCCCTCACACCATTTTATAAACTCTTATCGTGGAAAGCATTGTACTGACGCAATATGCACACTATTTCAATGCCTCTACAGACTTATTCTGTTTATTTTTCATGGCAAGGCAAATAAGATTTACGGGTTTTCATTATGGGGAGACTTCCAAACATGTAAGAGGGGAAATTTTTCTAAGAAATTTCGGCTTTTTTTCAATTTTAAGTTTCTTTCTGAACGTCCTTTCTTGATGCGAGGAATGGAATGCTTCGTAGAATTCGTCGCCCAAATATTGCATTTGCATTCGTTGAAGTTAGCTTAACCAACTTTGTGTGTGTGCGGCCAGGTTTTAAAGTACCCAATTTTGATAAATCGGCTTTCAATAGCATTTTGGATAGTATCTCATCTTCTGTGTGAAGACTTGGTCACATACTTGCAATTGTGAGGCGAGGTTTCTCAGAGATTTTCTCGAATAAAATTTTAACACTACTTCCTTTCCTATTGTATAAGCCTAACACCATTCATCCAGCAGTGTTTCGCCTTACGATAGACAACTGTGGGTAAAGTGTAGTGTGAAGAAGTACTGATTCGACAAATGTTTCCAGTATCTTTTCCTGGTTTAAGTTTAACGAGGTATCTAGGTCCTTGTGATTATTTTTTATATATTTTTTCATACCATTTCTGCCTACAGTAAAACGAAACAATTGATTGTTATTAATTTTGGGGTGAAAGTCCAACAAATATCAAAGGAGAGGGAATCAAAAAATGATGTGAGCAACGTCAAATTATTAAAGTTTTACTTAATTTGTATGTTGGATTCGGATTGTACAATATTTATTAAATGGATGGCCCACATTCCAAAATTCAAATTTCATTATTCGCCCTCTTAATTGATGCAAACACTTGTCTACGATATTCAGTGCCTATGGCCCGCTTTTCTTACCACTTCAATACTATTATGATTTTTAATTTTACAGCACCATCAACTAGACCTTTACAATTTGTTTTTTTTAATAATCAATTGGCTCAAACCACAGGATGTCTGGTTTTGAGTTGTCTAGGCCCTCCCCCTACTTGTCTTACTTTGTCCTGAGCTTAGGAAAGAACCCTTTATCGATCTTACTCAGACATCGTGAGACGCCTTTTTACATATAGATAGGGGTTGCCAAGGTGTGTTTTTCCTGTGTGACAAGCCTGCCAAAGCTCATTAATTAATTTGCAGCTGTGGTTTGTTTCCTATGTTTTTAGACTTCTTATTTGCTTTGGGACGTGGGTACTAATTAGAAGCCAATTATTTGTGGGTGGGGGTTGTGTTGATAGCAGAAAAAAGTAATTTTAGAAAGGGTTCGTGAAATTTGCTTGCTTTTTATGCAAAAAGCGTAAAATATTTGTTCGCATTTATGTATTTTCACATACTTGGCATTGTGCCTCAAATTAGCGTGGTTATTTTAATGTAATTTATTGACGACAGAGAACCTCAAATTTTGTTTTGTTCATTAGCCGTGATCTTTAACGGGCAAATTTTAATGGAACTCTGCAATGCAATGGAAATTGGAACTTCTAAAGCGTTTTGAGGTCTTCTAAAACTTTTCAAATGCATTAAGAGGAGTGTAGCAAGAGTAGTCTGAAATAAGAAACGCTTTATAGATAAGATAAATTAATATGAAAGAGCGTGAATCCTCTAAGACACAATGAGGATCAAGAAGTATAAAGAGTACAAATATGAGATGGGGAGGCTACTGTAGACGTACTCTTCCAAATCAGCGAGGGACATGGAGATGAGAATATCTTCTGATCTAGCCAGTGGCACCTGTTCTCACCGAAGTTTCTACTACAATTGACCTATGCATGGGAAAGGTATCATGAAGCCTCTGATGAGAAACTTGGATTCTACCGTCCATCCTGTTAATCAGAATTAACCAGTGTGCTCGATTATTAGTCTTCAAGATGCATGTCTCAAGAGTAAACGATTGTGCTCAATGTTTTTTCCATAGTCGCTAATTTCACAAATTAGTCCTAATTCTCATCCGATAGCTAAAAACGTTCACCTGAAAGAGCATATTTTTTCCTCCACTTCGTTTACCTCGAAATAATAATAATGAAAACATGATTTTATTTGCTAAAAATCTGTGGGTAGAAGTAGTAATTGATAATATAAAGCTTCAGCAGATGTGACAGGTTAAAGACGCTGCATATATTATCAGGAACTCTCAAACGCAAATATTTCTGATACGCTGAGAAAAAAAAATTTAAAGAATTAACAGTTAGTAATAATTGAATACCTGTTAATGCATGAAGATTATTTTGGCTTATAGTTTTGACATTTCTTATTCAATTTCGCCAAAGAAGTATTCGAGAAGTTCGGCATTTAGCTCATATTCTATCATATATTCAACTTTCTCGAATGAAATGTTATAATCTTAACTTAATCCATTGCAATGCCTAGACACAAAGTCTTAAACAATTTTAGCAAAATATGTATGTATATTTAACGAATAAGTTATCATTACCTTGACTTCAAAATCTACAATACAATCAACAAGAGGGTTGATTTTTTCCTTTTCTATTCTGTGATTGGTGGGTCCAATTTCCGCCATATATCCATACTCTTGAAAGTAATCTTAGATTTAAAACATTTTTTGAGATAAAGAAACAAGTAAGGAAGTAACACATTTATAGAGTTTGAAGATGGTTGCAAAAGGCTTCATCCCAAAGTGATGACTTGTGGAACTTCAAAATTCCAGTTATATTACGTAGAGTTTAATGGAATAAAGTTTGAAACTTTAATTATTGTTAAATATGGAAGGATTTAGCTAAAAAGAATGTGAACTTTATTTTGCATTACTAACGGAAATACTGTGATAAATTAATCACATGATTAATAGGGTCTTGATGGAGTAATATTTTGGTGTTTAATGGTGACCTTTTATCATATATGCTAGATAATAAATAACTATTAGATAATCGTTTAGGAGCTTGATCTAGAAAGTCTCTTAACTACACAAGAGAGACCAAGATGGACACTGATAACGCAAAATGCAGTGGGACAAACTGCGCTTCATCTTCCCAGCTTACACTAAATCCCCAAATTCCTGGTCATTTCAATTGTAATCTCAGCTAAGTTTACCTTTCTCAGAACCAAGGCCATATAGAAGGTATAAGTCATCCATATCGTCAGAATCATCCGAAAGTGGCCACCTCGTCACCGGTTTATTAATCAACATATTAAGTACATCAGCAAATGTTCCTTCGGATAATGTCAGTCACGTCCAATAGTAAGTGTCTCCAGTTGTGGTGTTTGTCAATTGTGTGCGTTTCTATGCCCATATTGGAGTGTGGAATTGTATTATCGATGTCTTAGGGTTCTGAATGTCAGATGTTTGACATCCGTTATCGTTAGAGTTACCATATACAGTTTTTTGTAAAACCGATTTGGAAGCTTTATCGTCGATTCCAGCCCCCACGAGCCCTATACGCGATAGAGATGAGGGAGAGAACAAACTGTTTAGACACCAAACCTATTTTAATTATAATTTTGAAACATACAAACGGGCCCATAAAATAAATAAATAGTTGATGGAAAATATGTTAGACATAAAAAATAAAAACATTGTTTTCTCAAGGAGTAACATTTGAGAAAATACTTCCTCACATAAAAATAATACTATCTGCTTGACACCTCTCCTTTTAATCCACGTCTTCTTCGTAGAGCTTAGTCTATGGGTTCGCTTGAAGTCCTGCCACTGTCCTAGTGGGCTATTGCTTCTTCGGGAGTACATGCAGATAAGTCATTCAGCTTCGATCTTCATCCGATTAGTAATTACATTAGAAAATTTCCGGCCGTCTCGAAGTTCAGGAGAACATCTCTCGGCATTTCTGTCACTACTTCCTTCCCTTTTTCATTGGACTTCTTCTTTTGGCTTTCTTGCTTCGGGGCTTTCACTCTGGATGCATTGAGCAACATTCAGGATTCACTTTTGATTTCAAAGGAAGGTCTTCATTCTCTATCTGCTTGACATAGTTCGCCTTCAATCCTAGTTTCATTACTGTGTCTACAGCGGGATTCACCTCAGGATGCTGCTTTCTTTTCTTCAGATTCTTCTAGTTGGATTTGTTCTGCACTTCAATAACTTCAGTTCGTTCAACCAGTCAAGACCAATTCAGGTTGGTTTGTCACCGAGCATTTTGTTACAATTTACTGATCACTATGACAGAAATGAGATTTCAGTTCGCCCTCAAAAGTACGGTGGAAGCATTCTGCGCAACCATTTTTGTGGGAATCAGTGCTGGTCTGCACAAATCTCTCCATTTTCTTCTTGAAATCAGAGTAATACCAGGGGCTTTATGTTCAGTTGTATCTCGACCTCATAACCATTTACCTGGACAGTCACGTATTTTCGCCTATTCACAACACTGACATAATTTACAGAGTAAACACTATGGCTTTCGGAGAGTTCACTGGTTTGGACTTCCGAGTCATGCTTTCCTTTCTGAAATCAGCTTTCATTAAGCTTGTCTTCGCTTGCCAAACAATTCTCAAATATGTGACAAAGTTGGGCAAAATGCAGTTCATTGCAGACCCAGCATTCAGATTGGGGATTGCAGGGTGAAGAGACATTCTGGGACACACTTTCACTATAAATTCTTCCAATTCGTTTCACATAACTGTGTCCACCAGATTGTTGTTAAGTCACGTCGCCGTCATGTTGGACGTCCAAATTCATGCATTTACTAGCAAGATCCTCTAACGTAATTTTATCGGTTTTTCAATCGTTCTAAGGATTCGAAAATGAATGTCAAATTGACGAAGTTATTAAAGATCACACAAAAATAATAGACATTTGAAATGATTCTTCGAAATTACCGAAAAATAGAGTTCAAAACACGTACCAGACGATAAGCACAGGTCATTCAGTCTTCATCATGCTTTTTGGAGGTAGTAGGATTTTGAAGCATTTACGGGGTTCGGAAGGCTCTTCACTAAACAATTAAGATAGAATCAAGACAGTTTCGTCGAAAGTAAGATCTGAAATTGTCTCAGTTTGGATGAAACCTGTGAGCCTTTCACATTCAGCAGTTCCTAACCTCCGTAACAATAAACCAACTCGTTCATTCATCTTGGATATGGTTGAGATAATTTCGGAAAATATCTCACATTTTCCAACCCAGTTAATAAGAATTCGATCTGCGTAAAATAAAATATTTCCCTTACAACTATATTTCCTCTTTGACAATAGTGCCGTCATTTAAATTATAAATCCGTTAATAGAAACAAACCTAGTTCTGCGGATTCCAAATTTACATTTAAATTTTGTAATCTTCCTTCCCTATTTTCAATTTCATTCTTCACATTGGAGAACAAAAGGGATTTTTCCATAATGATTAGAGGGATAAAACGACGAACATTATGAGTTGACTGACTTTCATATCTATGGCGCATAAGGCAATGTATGTCCAATTGTTTAATTAACACGATGGAGAAGTTTATCACTGAATTATAACTGCTGAGTTCATATTTGATTAGATGTAACGCATGATTGAAGATAGGATCGGATATATTTGATGTAAAAAGCGAAATTCGTGAAATTTTGTGAACGGTATTCATGTCTCCTTTCTTCCTTCATGTTTGTACCTGGTAATGAAATCTCCTTACTTCTATGTGACTGACTAACCATATAAATAATCAATCCTCAATATCCAAGCTGTTTATTAGCATTTTCGTAGAATTACAAATCTCCTTCCTACTGGGCCTGAGTAGTATAGATCTGTGGGTAGCTTAGGTTACAATTAGTGGCTATTTGCCTTCATATTAGTCTACATTAATTTCTATGCCTCTTAGTGCGTAGTGGATTTATATCTATTTCATAACTAGATTGTAAAGGGAAATTTTTAAAATCCATGTTTTCACAGAACTGTGATTAATATCAAATGTGTAATCTGTGCTGCAGAGATCAGAATGTAAACACATCGTAAGGACGCACTGCAAGTGGAAGGAGGTATAGATCCAGAATAAACTTATCCAAATTGACCGCTTAAGATGATCACAAAAACCGTCGACTAGACATTAATTTTGCATACCACACCGTGGTCCTGTTTAATAAATTTTTTTCACTTTCAAACAATTCTTGTATGAAATTAACTATCACATAGGGGTTGATCTCGTTTCTTTTACTATGGCTTGCCGTTTGTAGGTCAGAGTAAATTCAACCAAAATTCTAAAAGTTACGCAATTCAATTCTAATAGTAATCGCGGGCTAAGTTGGTGTGCAATGCTGATTAAATGGCACTCGTGACCCCATTTAATTTGCGGCACCAGTGACCTGAGGATTATATGTGGGCGCAAAACAGCTGTGTCCGAAATTCCACCGCAATTTTGTCCCTCATGATCGGTTAAACCATATCTATTTCAATTCACGTAGAAGAAATTATTAGATATAAATGAGCAATCAGTGCAGAATTGATCGGTTGATTACAGACCAACATTGGGTGTTAACCGTCAATAATTAAAAAAACCAGTTCATAAAAAGATTCATTCAAAAAATTACAATTTAGAATGATATGACATCAGTTCAGATCTTAAAAGACAGTAGTATTGCTGTCTTTACTAATCGCAGATTAGAGATGAGTAAATCTGCGATTAGAGTTTAGACAGAGGATCATCCATCAATATACGGTTTTTCCTCGACACACACAGCTGTACGTACAAATGGGTCGAAACAATGAATGTTTTGACTAACGTACAGAAATGCAGGTCTCCTGATCTGTCAATGATTCAAGGAGGTTGATAAGACATGACCGGCACAGATAGCTGTGAAAGCCATCGATTGAGAATCATTGTTTCAGTTCTTCTCTGTAATAAAAGATTTCAAAGTGTGGTATCATTAAAGCAATATTGAAATGCATAATGCGTGGAAATAAAGTAAAATCTTGATGGAACGTCTGGCTGCCTCCCAATGAGAACGAGCATTAGGATATTCTAGACTGTCATATTGTGAGAAATAATACAATTTCCTGTCATTATTCACTCCATTTCGAAGACTAAAACGGATTCTACAACTGATATTTTCCTGCTAGATCTGGTTAAATTAAAGGTCTACATTTTATTTAGATAGTTTTAGGCATGCATGTTGTTACTTAACTGAAAATTTAAAGTCAAATATTATTCATAATGCCTCTGACAGTTTATAGGGCGTTAAATTCAAGTCGTTTAAAGTATGTAACTAATAGCAGAGAAATTCTTGATTTAAAATGGTAAATCAAACATTTTGCAAGGAAATGTTCGCTGACCCTGGAAGTATTTTACTGTCAAAATAGCTATGACTACTTTTAAAGTATGCAAAGGTACTAGGAATAGAGTGAAAATTATTTTATTAAAGTGGTTACAATTGTATATTTTGGACTAAAATTTCCTCCCACATTCGTTAGCTGTTCTTGAATATTCATGAATTTTTGAATTATGCCTCGTAAGAATTTACCTCTAATCTACTCACTTCAGCAAATGATCACATAAATGAAGAAGGTGCCCCTAATGGTTCAGTTATCACATGAATTCGTAATAATAATCTATATTTTGTTGTCCCAACTTTCACTTAGACATTTATACAATTTAAGAAAAGTGGCGGTTATATTTAAGCTTATATTTGAGTTCAGTTACCATAAGCCAGCGATAAAAGTTCTAATTACACAGGATTCATAAGATTTAATAACTAAAAGGCAAACGGCCTAGAAAAATAACAAGTAAAACTAAATTGTTTTTGTTGGTCACATCGTTCCAGGATGATCTCGATAGTTGAGGATAATAAATTTACCGAACTGGCTGCGTGTAGAATTGAGCAAAACACCTGATATTCAAAATGTCTGGAGCAATTATTAAAATGAAAATTTTATGAGTAAGATAAATAAATGATAACAATAAATCTTGAACACATGGAAAAGAGCTCTTTATTCGTAAAATGATTTTTGTTTAAGTTTACTATTTACATTAAATAATTCGCAAACAGGACGCTTTTCAATTATTTA
This sequence comes from Hymenolepis diminuta, assembly GCA_900708905.1. Lineage (NCBI taxonomy): Eukaryota > Metazoa > Platyhelminthes > Cestoda > Cyclophyllidea > Hymenolepididae > Hymenolepis > Hymenolepis diminuta. Next base: position 117,381 of record CAADRB010000055.1, on the reverse strand, counting down.
TTGAGCGTACTAGTTTATTATTTATTTACGTGAGATTAACATGTCCTGGTACTTGAAATTTGTGTGGTTATTTGTTTTAGTATGAAAAATTTTAACTTCTTGAGGCCTTACTTTGATGTGTACGAGAGTGAATTGCAGCAGCTGGTCATAGATCTTGACAATTTGGTTGAACGAAAGAAATTAGAATGGACAGACAAAATTAAGCAAAGTGAAGCAAAATTGGCAGAAGAAAGAAAACTTCACAATCAGACTAAGTCGATTATTGCCTTGAAGGAAGTTAAAGTTAGTTTTTTTATTTATTTATGTCAGATCGCAAAATTAGTGCAACTTTCAAAGGCACTTGAAGCGAATAATGAAGCGGCCAAATCAGAGTATCAGGCACAAATGACAAATTTAAATAAGTCTTTGGATATAATGGCAGAAAATTTGGCGAAGCTGCAGGCGAAATACGACAAATGGCGATCTCGGTCTGTTGCTCGCAGACAAAGCAGACAAAATGTTCAAGTACCAAATACGTAAATTACTTCCCAACTAAATATTCCATTTAAAATTTTTATACTGTTCTTTATTATTTAATTTTATAGGCAACCGAGTCAAATCTCGAAATCCGTTCAAACTAATCCCATCAGACTCAATAATGATATTCTCTCCCAACTATCTGCAAAAAGTATTGAGATCAATCACAATAGGGAACATCTTAATTCCATTGAATTGGCATTCCGTTTGGAAATTCAGAGGTTTGAAAGTCAACTTAATGAGCTTATGGCTCTGAAAGGACTTCAAGTGCGCTCATTTATGTCAATTTGTAATTAACTAGTTCTTTTTGATATTATATTAATCAATAAGTTTCTGCACGCTCTAGGATAAAGAGATCCAAAGATTGAAAGAGAGGCAGCCATCTAAGCCCACCACTCGAAATATTCGAATTCAGTGGTCTTCTTCTCAATCTGTTACCACTAGGGAAACCTCTAATCAAGTTGACATTAGGCCCAGAACACACTCAACTTCTACTTTGACGGACTCCAAATATCTTCAGCCGTCAGAATCTGATGTCGTCGTCCAAAATCTTGAAGAGGAAATTCACCAGAAGAGCAGTCGTATTAGGTTCGCATTCCTTTGTTGTCAATCGTTGGAATCAAGTTTTTAAATTTTCCTGAACGTACATAACTTAGACTTTATTTCCATTAATCAGGGAATTGGAAGAAGCGTATTCAGTGGCCATGGAGATGATGGAAACTCTCAGATCTGAATTGGTAGAAAATAAGACGCTACTGGCTGAAAAATGCGCTGAATTATCACAAGATAAATTTCGGATGCGCCCTCGTAGGCAACGGGATTTCTGTTCCAAGGTAATAATTTTTGTATTTTAATGTTAAAGGCTTGTCAATCGGAATCAATTGGATTGTGTGATCGGGAAATTGATGCAAAATCTATTAAGGTGCAGAATGTGGGCTGTCAAGTGAGTTTTTTTGGATTTGGATTATAATTCAATTCTACTTATTAATTTGAGTAGTATATCTTGTTTTAAGACCGAGGATGCTAACGTACCGTCTGAAGCTGTACCTGGTTTTCTAACTGATGCCCTGGTGGGCTTAGACAAAATTCAGGGTTCAGATTCATCGATCGCGTGGAATGATAATATTTTATCAGATGATTACATGGATACAGCAGGTCAAGAAATTGGGGACTCTCATCTGAATACCCGTGGTGTAGCAACAATAAATACTCAAAATGAGGTTAGTTTCGGTTCTTTATATTAATTATTGTCACGGTTAATTATCTTTCTGTCCACTTATATCTTTATAGCTATTCTGCTTATTACGAAGTATTATTTTGTAATCAGTTTAAGTATGTGTAATATTTCGAGTTGAACAATTATGAAAATAGTATGGAATCCAATGGAATATCGACAAAGGGTACAAGTGTTAAAACGTCCAGTTTTATCAAGTTTTCCCTGGCTCATGAATATGTAACAGTAAATTGGATGTGAATGAAAATATTCCGATACTTTTTGTAAATTATTAATGATTGTAGAGATTTTAATAAAAAATCAAAGTTTAGGAATATCTTTTCGAATTTCTCGAATTTTCGCTAGGACCAAGTTTTTTCCTTAAATATGAAATATCCTAGGATAAAAGCTATTGTAATATCTCTCCTCGTATGTTTCTTCGATCGATTCTCAGAATGTGTTATAAAATCCCGCTTTAGGTAGCAATACTTCCCATCTTATGTTCAATCTAAGACTTACAAGATTTACTTTTAGATAAATTCTGTAGATTGAAATATTGTTTTCTACTTGAAGAAACAGTTCGAACTAATACAGCAATCATAAAACCTATTTTTATCGATCGCGAACAGTTTGTTTCCCCGATACAGTGTGAATGATAAAATTTGAGTTATTCTATCCTATATTCTAAATATTTTTATCGCTTACTTATGGATACACCATGTAGGAGGTACGAAGAGTTGTTAAGGGTTCGAATCTCCACACAACAAAAAATATTATCGATGTGGTTTGCTGATTTTATAGTATGCTTTCTGTGATCTTATTTGTAATTATTATATTCACCTCTAAAAATGAATTAAGATGGCTGTGTCTTTTGGCTACCACAGCCATCTTTTAGCTAGGGTAAAGAGCTTTTCATCCTTTTCATTGAAATAAAGTAGCATAAAAATAAGAGATATTTTTGAACTGACACCGATTCCCAGAAATGATAAAATTTCCCCTAAAAATTCTGCTTAATACCTAACACAGTGGTACATGAAGAGCATAGAATGCGAAATATACAAAAGAATAGATTTGATAAAGGAACGTTTTATTATTGATTGTCACTATCATTTCTTGTTCTCTCTCCAGATATGTGATATAAAGTGCTTGGAATTCCAATTCTGTTTGAAATGTTCTATGATTAAATATTTTTATGCATTTTATCATTTTCAGGTTAACGTATCAGTTGATATTGCTGATGCTTCTGGTGAAGGAGGAACTGACTTTCAGGCATTGATGGTTGAATTAAAATCTGCTGAAGATCTATGGGCTAATCAATTAGGTGGCAACGTAAGTCACCTTCAAGTGGGCAAAGCCACCTTTATTCAGTGTCTCGGTACTCACATATCTTTCTTTGCAGTCACCTCGTTCAAGTCCTACTTGGTCGCCAAATGAACAAAAAGATAAGTTTAAACAAACTATCAAAGATACAGCGAGTGCTCCCGTTATTTGTGATGATATGACAGTACCGATAACCACAGCCACTGTTACCGTGTTGAATTCCGATGATGCTTATTCGCCAGTGTCTTGGCATTCGGATGAAAAACAGAGGTGAGTCCGATAATATCTGATGTAAAACTTTATTCGCATTCAATTTGCCTAAGTTCATGCAAGTTATTCAGATGACTAATGGAAGTGAGATATAGGGTATTCAGTATTGAGCGTCAATATCATACATAACCAGGGATGCTCTGAATAAGCTTGGTATTCAGTGAGTCGAATGCAACTGAGTCAATGGGGAAACTGAGATACGCGATTAGCTTTCGCATAATTTCGTTACAAGATCATGATAACTTGTTGGCTTCTCAATAATTTCCAGTTTTGGCCTTAATCTATGACTACTCTATATAGATTTATGGCCTACATAAAGTTATAAATGAATCAATTTTGATTTTCACCTCTCACCTACTAAGTACCGCCTTGGCTATTGTTAGCATTGTAAATTTAACTTCTCTTCGTTAGCATAACAATGCAAAAGTATTAAATTTTATGGGCCTCTTTCTTCACTTTGAAAGGCCGAAATAGTGAAATCTTTATGCGTGTGAACCATACTTAGAAATCGAAATGTTCTTGCTAAGGATATGAATAGTTCTTTAGTCTAATTCACAACGGCTTCATAAGCGAATATATAAACCACCAAATCGAATATATGTTGCATATGCTTCCTTTTAGTAACCTTTTTTAAATTCGTATTTAACTTAATGCTCTCAACTAAACCTCGGGTTAAGTCAGGCTAGATTTGAAGTCTTAACGCATTTAGCTATCCGCTTCCTTGTAAGAGCTATAGTTCACTATGCAATGTCCAAATGGTAAAGTCACATGGTATGATCCCTGAGTTCATGGGTTAAAATACCTCTCCAATATTCAGGTCTTGTCGACTAATTGATTTGTTTGTTTCGTGCTACTTCATACATTTTTATTTTCTCACGGCCAAGAACATGTACAGGAGACCAGCAGATATGCTTTTAACATGACAAAGCCCACTAGGGCCCACTAAAGGGCACTTTTACTAAAAATAATGTATAATAATAATGATTTGTAACATTTATCCTTTCTAAAAGTTTTTGATATATGAATACTTACTAGTCAGGTATTAAAATGCGACACCGTGGCTAATTCAAATTAAATATCCTTGGTATTCGTACCCAGCTGTAAAATATCACGTAGTTAACGTTTACATCTTGGAGGAATTTGCTTCATTTCGTCTATCGATTACGTAGACGACGGGGTTACGAGGTGCAAATCTGTGAGAGGAGGGAGGGTAAGGGTAGGGGGTGGAGATATTGAACATTTTAGTGGGACAGCAACTGTTCATTGGGCTTTAATCTCCCTTTGGCTGTGTATGCTGTACCATTAATTAAATTCAAGTTCCAATTTCACAGACGCGCGTTTATTTATTTCGACTAGAATTAAATTATTTTAAGTGCAGACCCCTTTTTTTGCTCTCCACTTCACTCAGAATAGCTCGTCCCACAGATTTCTGTGCAAGCCTGTGCAACTGTCCCTCTGCCGATTATCCCTAATAAGTGGGAGCGTAAGCCGATCGATATCATTTAGTATTCTAGTCCAAAGCAAATAACAAGCTAATGTTTGTATTAAAGGGACGAAATAGAGAGAGGATTTTTACAGAGTTCGAGTTGTTAATGGTGCATCTTCTTTCTTTATGCTTTAAGGTATTTGAGAAGGGGGAAGGGGGGGGGGCTACCTTACTGCTAAATTATAATAAATAACTACTCTGTATCTATGAGTAACTGAGCAGTACAACTATCAAATCTGGTAAACTTTAAAGTTAAAGGTGTATGCATTCTTGCTCTAACAAACGAATTGGAACGAGCTTGTGAAAGATATGATCACGAAAGTGAAAAGAGTGCAAATCATTGTCCACGAAAATCAAGTTCAGTGAAACTCACTGAATCGCCTTAAAAATTGAGCTCCAGTACCAGTTCCTATTTTACCTTCCTGCAGAATTATGATAAGACAGGAATTATTTCTTCCCATTAAAAGCACCGAAACTTGTTTTATGTGCATATATATTTGTCTACTAAACGTTCTTCTTCTTAGTTGAATCATTACTTTTTTAAAAATGCCTTACTCCCAAACATATTCTAACCGAAATCTTAACCCTAGTCCCAGTGTAATGTTTGATCAAGTTGTTACGATTAAATTTGAAGCTGGCATTTTACTCGTGAAATTTGATTTATTTATAAAATCAAGTGTCATTTTTTTGCGTCTTACGTGAATTTGCAAAGTGGGGTTTATGCTACTACCAAGTGTGCCATGTTGTCAGTTATAGTCATCCTATTTATTCTTTCAGTCACCACTTTCTGTATGACATCTTTCTTTCACAATGGCAAAATTTTCTAGTGCCGTCTTTTTGACGGCAAAATGTGTTCTTCATTGCAAATTTTCCCTAGAAGAAGATCTAAGGTTAATTTGCAGTAGATATGCGAGATCTCCGCATTTATGACAAATATTATTAAACTAACCAGTGACCACTGATAGAAGCAGATTTTCATAAGGTTTTAAACCCCAACGTATCAATCCTTTTTTCAAATAATGCAATGTAAATATTTCATAGATAATAAAAAATCCATTTAAAGTGTTTTTACTTAGTAGTATCTGAAATCGATTTCGCCAATTTACGTCCTTTAATATTGCTATTGACTACTGGTTAAAAAATTTGTGGATCTTACTCCTCTGCCATATCTCTGCATCTCCTAGCTTTATGAACTTAGATAATTTTTATAAAACTGGATTTTAATGTTTTTCTTGCGTGTTTTAGGACCAATCGAAATGGCAAACAGAAAATCCCCATTCAGCCTCCAGAAATAGCCTCAACTCTTGATCACGCTTACAACAATTCATTTGGAACGCAAAACTTTCTCAAAGAAGTACCCCATGTATCATCAGGAGCTCCCCAATCCTCCACCTTTACGCTCACTTCCGTAATTGGTCCTGGGGATACTTGGAACGACAGGAATTGTGTAAGCTATTAGTAGCCCTAATAAATCCACTGAAACTTTTCTAGCATAAATGGGTTAATTGAAGAGGCACAACTGCTTGAGGGCTTAACTAAGACCTAATAATTAAATTATGGGAATTTTTAAGTATAAATCCATGTATTTATTTGAATATCTTGAAGGTTTTAGCAAATTTCTAATTTATATACTCTCATGGATCACAGTGATTAAGTTTTACCAAATGATTGCATGGATTCTTTGGGTTTTCACCTATAAGTCTCTAAGTTGGCGATAATTTCCGCATAAGATCGACGTCGATTGTCTTTGAAACAAACGCTTTATAATTATAAATTTCTCACCAAGTAATGTATGGGTCCTAAATTAAATAAATTGGATCAAAAGCCGAATATTCACATTAGAAAGAGTATTTATGCCGTTGTTCGCCTTTGGCGTAGTGGTTAACGTACGAGTCTGCCTAATCAGACATTACGAGATCAATGCCCATTCAGTAATGTGATTAATTGATTGATTAATTCTGGTCGAAAAGAGCCGAAGAGCTGATCTAGGATGGCTTGCTTATACCTTACTAAAATGTTGATAATACTATTGTTAAAGGTCGTGGAAAGTTATGTGCTATTTTCCAATTTGAGTGGCTGATTCTTCCGTTTTCAATGATAAATGCCTATTTGGTTTATAAGAATCTAAATTTTCTCTTCTCATGCGGGCTCATTTAGGGAGTTGACCAAACGCTCTTAAATTTCTATTACCGCTAATTTTAACTCGCAGCTAATGTCCGCTTACAAGGAAATGAGGTCATTTTGGCGTTAAAATACAAGGTCTGCCTGCCCATCTGCCTGTTTTGAGCTCTTGTCCTTCATATTTTGAAATAAACATACTCATATGTCAAGAAAACGTGATCAAATCTATCAGTATTAAAATGAAAATACACGTGGAAAATCTTGTCATTTTTAAGCGGAAATCATATAATTGCCCGCAAATAGGCCTAGTTATTTAAGTCGATTTTGCAAGTTCTTGTTTAAAATTTATCACTTTTGTTTTAAAATGCTGTGTGCGCGTTTGTCAAGTATCCGCAAGCAGTGGAAAGTCTACTATTTTAAAATGCATATTTGTGCACAAAGTTGTCTTCGTCGTCTTGTGTGCTTACGACTTTTAGAGGGAGTGGTTTCATTGTCGACTTTTTAAGCCTATTTATCATAGTGCATATTTGCTCGTGAAAGGTATTTGTGTGTACGGAATATCATAGGATTTTCGTATGTGCTATATTTAATAATGAAATACCCATATCTGCTAATCATGGGGTTCAATAGAAACTGCGAAAGCTTGTGGAAGAAGTATTTCTGCTCTAGTTCTTCCTATCTTTCAGGTGAATACATTGATTGTGCATATCTGTTGAGTCAGAGTTTGGTTATTGTAATGTGGATGGCGAAATCTGATAAATAAGAGATGTGATAGAATGTGGGTTTCTCATACCTCCAGGTTTTTAGGCTACCTTATTTGATAACTAGTGATACTCAATTTCCTTTCTGCTTTCTTATTCAAACATAAACGAACAAATCAGGATACCCTGCATACCGCAGCCCATTTTTCAGAGAAGGGATATTACCGGTAGAAGAACGGTTGACTAATAAAAATACGGTATTTTGGTTAAGTTTCCATCGTTTAAGATTTTTCCTCCTATGAAATAAATACAATAGTTTATTTTGTGATGTCATTTCTTTCCTCATAAAAATAATCCTAAGTATGAAATGATACAAATATAAGGTACGCGTTCATAAGCCGTTTGTAAAAAGCGCATCCTACAGCCGTTCTTATTGAGAAACTTGCATTCTACCATCCTGTTGGCCAGAATTTACCAGTAGGGTTGGCCGTCCACAACGGCGGATTTGGATAGACATTGATTTCGTGACCTCTTGCCTAGCAGGTGTAAACATTCACCACTGGGTTATTGGCACACAACGCTGGATATGAATTTGGTATCTTTATTTAAATGAATTGATATTCGAGTCTGTTAAAAATAATAAGAGTAATAAAAATGTTTATTTTAAAAATGCCATGATTACTTTCCTTAGTTCTTTATATTGACGACATGGCAGGCTAAATTTTATGCAACTCAGCTTCAACCTAATCGCAAATTGTATAAATGGTGATATATAAGGCTAATTAATCCTTTGAACTTTCTGCTCACTAGCTAACAGCCTACTACCTCTGTGCTATAATGGTATTTCTGTATATACAATCACCAGCTATGTTTGGTGTATAAACGCAAAATACATATTATTAATTCTAGTATCATGATATACATGATAACAACATTCAGTATTAATAGGTGTATGGATGGATGACTGCTAGTATATGCTTGTTGTTCTATGTTTACCTTATACAGGAGTACTTTACTTATTATTAAAACGTTATTAATTCATAAAGAAGGAACATCTCCTAAATATTACAGTCATTCCAATTACGCAGCTGTACAATCGATGGTGACATTTTGATAATATCTCTCCAAGCCCATTAAAATATTCATCGCACTTGCCTTGGGTAGAATAAAGACATTCTGGTACCAGTCCCATGAGAAACTAGTATTCTATTACTTCTTTGTCGAAAAAAATTAGTCAATGTGGCTGGCCATCCACATTAGTAGATATGCTCCAATCTCGCGACCTCTGGCTTGGCAGTCGTGCATGTTGACCGCATTGAGATTAGTTTTGTTTCTACTCGAATCGTTTGTAGAATATCTCATATTTTTACCAAATGCGTGCAAAGGCACAGTTTATGCATATTCCTCCTTATTTACTTCACCTGATTACTAAAGTACATGATTATGTTGCCATTTTCGTTCTTGCTGGAAAGTTCACGGTCAATTATTCTATTAGAGAATCCTATGAATTTTCTTGAATT
>CAADRB010000055.1:56477-104117 GCA_900708905.1 Hymenolepis diminuta | reverse complement strand
TGACGACCTCACCTAAGAACGTGTGATTTGCACCCGAGGTGTTGATGAAGAACATTCCTTGTATATGATTGTGCCTTCAGACACTTGAAGATGTTTGACAAAGTGTTGCACATTGACTTCCCACGATTTTCATACATCATGCCGTGCCAAGTCGTGCACTCTTCTAACAAACTCAGGTGTAGTGAGTGAGTGAGTGAGTGAGCAGAGCGTTGACAATGCTCTATTATCTTTCTCGTGGCGGCCAATCATCTCCATTGTTTTCATTCAGCAGCTCCTTTCTAACTTTGCAAACGGAAGATCTGGGGACTTTTAGAAATCTTGCAATAGCTGAATTCCCTATGTTTCGCTTTTATCGACACTATTACACAGCGTGTCTTTCCATTTCATTAGTTATAGTAGTATCTGCTATGAGATCTTTTGATACAAAAATACATTAATTATTATCGAGTTAGTTTATATTGCAAAAATTATAAGCGTTCTCAAATACCTTACGCATCCTATATATTAATACCTTTATTGAAATAAGACTATAAATTAAGGGTCTAATTGCGATCTTTCGGAAAAAAATAAAATACTGAGGAAACTGCAAATATAGTGTGAATAGTTGTATTGTGAGAAAAGAAGGGAAATCCATATCTCTCAACTAATAAATTGATATGCTAGCAGAAATATGGGTCATAGAAGAGAGAGGAAATATAAGGGTTTGACAACCAAGTAAAATTCAGGAGAAGTTAATAGCTAGTCGCTGTAAGCTTTCCGAAAGGGTCACTTAAACGTATGAAGATTTGGGAGCCATTAGAGACCATTTGGCAATCGGAATATCAGTCAGGATAAGGGGAAGGGAGAGACGTCAAAAAATATTTTCCTTCCATATGCTCCTGTGACGCTGTGGTAAACTTACACATCTGCCAAGCAAGAGGTCGCGAGATCAGTGCTCGTTTTTGCACAACCAATGATATGCATGAACAATCTTACTGAATAATTCTGGTTAGTGGAAGAGGCTGTAGAATGTGAACTTATCTTTAGATCAGTGCCAGGAGCCCTCCCCCAAAATCCTTGACAACACTGTCCTTAATGAAATTGAGAAGATTTTACTTCAGTATAATCTTGGGAACAATGACCTGTTTTCATTTTTGATGATGATAGATGAAGTCCAATTAACAGAGAAAAGAAAACATTATATTTTGTTGATTTTGTTTGCGTGCGTTATAATGACTCGCATGGTTTTGTATTTGACAAAGACCTTGGCATTTAAGCTATGCCTCTCTTTGCGGATGTTGGTGACATTCCAATTTCTTTTCCCAATGCATTTGGCATTGCTTGAATTGGCATATTCATACTTGGGGAAATTTTCATTATGGCAGTTGTATCGTTATTAATGTATATGCGTAAAATAGAAGGAAAAGTAAATTTTCAGCAGGATCTTTATCCGCGTTTTCATGATTTCGATTCTATAAAACTTTGAAATGTATACCCTGTACTATGGATGGACCAAATTTTCAGATGATCAAAGTAGGATCTCTCAGCTGAATATAACTTAGGTGCTTTTAGCAAGCAAGAATCTTTTGATTTAAATGTGGAAAGCAGAAAGCATTTGCAAAATCCTCAAAGCCGTGAATATCCGTCAGTGGTGCGTTGGTCACCATGCTCATCTGCTGTGTCGGAGGTCATGGGTTCGATTTCCATCGCCGCAAAATCATTGAGCGGAATGGCCCATCGCACTGGTTAAGCCTAGCTAATATATAGGATGGCAGAATTTGAGTCTCACCGGGGATGCTCCATGATATCACTCTCTTCCCAAAATGAGTGTTGGAAAATGCTTTCCTAAATGCCATTAAAAAGCCATAAATACGTGTATTGGATATGAGTGAATACAGATTCTATCGACTTTCTCATAGTAAATGCACCTATTTCACTTTCTAGGCTACATTTATGGCGTCCCACAGCTCCTCTGTTTTAGAAGCTCTCATTTGAGAAGTTTTTCTCTGTAGAATGGTATTTGGCGATTTGGATGGTCGTTCCTAGTCATCTAATGTGCACTAATTAGCTTTGAATGTGTGCACAACTGATGATTTAGGAACGAATGCAACCGCTGCTCCATCGTTGCAATAAACAAGGTTGTTAGTTGTTCAGGTCTAACTATGTAAATTCTAAATGAAAATTTACATCAGTAGTTCTTATCGCTTTTTTCATTTTTCTATATTTCACCCTCAACTTTACTTATCCTCATTTTCAAGTTCCAGTCCAAGAGAAGTTGTTGATTGTGAGATTCCTAGATTACCGACGCTGCGTATTTTCTATTTTTCCCAATCGCAATGAACGTTATCCTTAAAATACTTGCTTCATTTTTCGTTTCCTTTGATATTTGTGAATGAGATATGATTATTATTAAGGGAAATTTAAAATTTATTATTATTAAATTGGTGAAATATTTATGCACATCAAACATGTGCTGAAGATCGGGAAAGTTGGAAATAAAAAATACATGATTTATTTAAAATACCGAAGATTCTTTCTTACCGGGATGCTCAACTAACTATATTTGTAGTACACTGTATAGTGTGCCTAGAATCATTGAATAAAAGCAGCTGAGAAATCACTGGTTCTTGATAGAGTATATTTTTTAATAAAATTTCATTGAACATTCTATGATATTCATTGCAAATAAAATAGCTAGGAGACGGAGAATAGGGCGTGGATTGCTAAGAGAGTACAGTATAAGCGCCCGCCTTGTTGATAATAAGCAATTAAGTTGTGCTAGCAGAAAGAAAGTGGTATGGAAAGCTATATAATGGTTAGTTAGTAATTGGTTTGCCACAAGGTCCCTATTAGCGAAGAATGGAATCTTACTTCATGTCAAAAGGATCTTAAAGGGGTATTACTCAGGAGGAAACAAAAGAATGATGAAGAAGTGCATTTTCAATTCCCTTTTCGTTTGTTTTGTATTCCCTGGATATACTCTATGTCACTTTACTATTGCTAATTTAAGAATAAACGTTAATTATTAAATTATATCCAAGCTACAAAAGAGCAGAAAAGAGTTTACTACAGCTTATTTGAAGTGGTTGATACATGGAAGAACCTGCTGCCACAAAGTGGGGAGGAAATTGTTCGCCTTTGACAAGCAATTAGTTGGGATTTGAACGATTTTTTGGGAATTTACTATAACCTCAGTACTATTAATTATAATAAGTGAAGTCAATTCATTTCCAATTCAATTCAGTGGAGATTAACTGGAAGTTGTAATGCTGCCTCTAGTTCTTGATGCCATTCAATGATGCATTTTACATCTAGATAATCTAGAACCATATATCATTCAGTATGACTTTATTAATCTTTATAGACCGATGGATCCAAAAGTCCGAAGGAAAGTGGGAATATGCGTGGAGACAGCTTCTACTGTCTATCAATGTGGAACGACGATGACGTTGAACAGTTGGCAGTCCAATTCTTGGCCAATGAACGTGAACATTCGGCTCAGTTGGAAGCGGCTATCGAGCGACATCTGGAGCAATTGCGTCTTGAAGTTGCCTCTTGACGCTTTTTCATCCTCCACCCTTCCTCTTTTACTCCTATTCTTTCACTCCAATCTGAGATAGCGCCAGTTTATATATTTATGTCGGTGGTACATCTTGTTTTTACACTATTTTAATATTAATGCGCATTATGAAGTTGTATATCTGTTTTATTTACTGTACAACGTCGTACGCCTATGGATCGTGCACACGTCTGTATCATTAGGTAATGCGGGTAAGTAACTGCAATGATTAGAACTAACAGCAAAATAACTTGATTCTGAATTGTCGAGGAGCATATCGCCAAGACCTAGCGTATGGTAGAAGAACTTCCCAATTCATTGTCCTTCCTTGTTTCTACGAACTTCATCACAACCATGATAGAGGTAGAGAATATGTCAATGCTTGTATTAAGAGAGAGCGGAGGAAACATCTTTCTCCTACATAGCTGAAAAGGTGTCCGGGTTAAGGGGAATGAGGAAAATGCGAATGAATATGCGGAGTGCATCAGAGTCGTGGGTGATTGAGTGTTAGCCCGTGAAGCCAGAGGTCAAGGATTTGGTGCTTATCGACGCACATTCAGCGAGTGGAGGGATCTACCGCATCGGTTAATCCTGGGTGAAAAGTGGAGAGTAGCAGAATTCCGGTTTCTCACCAGTCTCCATCAAGCTAGTCCTCAAATCAAGATGGGTATTGTAAAGGTTTTTCATTCACTGATCGATAATAAATAGGAGAATAGGTGAGTAATAAAAGAGATATACACAAAAGGGAGATTTATCTAGTGAAATATTTAAAATCAATAAAAGGAAGATTAAAACTTGTGAATTTCAAATCTGGGACAGTCAAGAATATTGTACAAGCATGCCAGTGATTAATATAATACTTACCCGAAAAATTTAATAAGGGATTTAATAAATTTTCTAGCCATCAATCCAATAAACAATGTAGCATTCTACTGAATGCACACATTGACCAACAACTCTGCACTGTATTAATTGTCAAGTGATGATTTTTTAATGGCTTCTCAACCTCATCTCACGAACAAAGAATACAAACGAACCAGCTGCACCTAATCTATAATCTTGTGCTGATACTTACCCCTTGCTCTTCTAAACTTTAATTATGTCTTCTCTTATTCCTTATGATATTCCAAAATACACTTGCACTCCAGTCAGCTCTTAGACCTCTGGTTTGTAGTAGGCTTTTGTATCCCGTTAGTTTTAAGGGGATATCTTTAAGCCCAACTTGGCCGGTCTGCAAAAGTGGCTATACTGACGGCTCTAGAGCTACTTCAACAACAACGTCAGTCAATAGTCATCATTTCCAGCACCAACCCACTCATGAAGGTAAGGAAGTAATCGACAGATTTGTACTGTCGTTGCACTTATAAACACACCCATTCATCTCAAGCAATCTACGTAGAGATCACCGACTGGAAATGGGTGATAGCACAATGAATATGCCTATAGGTATGTATTACTTAGAACTATGAGTCAATAGATTAAGACGGTTTTCCAACTCATACAGATGATCTAACTCATTCTGTTGAGATCTGGTAAATGCAAAATCTATGTTTTTCGTTTTTCTCCCCTGTCCTAGCTACTATATGATGAAATCTTATTGGTCGGTCATCAGACGATCAAAGGACGCAAACAGTCATCTTATTGTTTCATGACTCGGCCTGTGTATCACACTCTTGTTTTACCACTTGTAGTCCAGACTCATTGTTAGTTGCTCTTTAAATCTTGTTTTCCTTTTCTTTCTCCCTCTTAATCAAATTGCCTTATACCCGTGGTCTACTCACAAGCCTAGGTCTTCTTATAGCCATCCTGAGGATCTTTTTTTCGTAAAGAAATTAATCAAATAATAATAGGATCGGATGCTCCTGCAATTCTTTCATCCACGTGAAGCTGTTCCAAGTTGGCTTTGTATTGATCTCTCATACCAAATATATTTTTATTTTGTTTACCTAAATTACATTTATTTATGAAGACATACCTTTATTGAATTTTACTTTTTAAATTCATACATTAGAATTTGTCCATTCTGACAGAGTAAGAAAGATTTTGTTATTCTTTTACATCCACATTGCTTGATTATGAATTGCGGGGCGCAGAATAAAAACATTATCTGAACTATGGCTTTTCAGTAAGAACATTGCTGAAAAAATCTCTGGCTGAGCGATAAAATTGAATAATACTGTAGCTCCCTATTATAGCATCGGATAAGATGAAAAGAATCGAGAAGAATAGGACAAAATTGTAGTCTGCTGAAAGGGAAAGAATCTCTCTTTGGGATATTTAAAATCAGCGAAATTAAACCAATATTTGTTTATTCCGAGTCTGCTATCTGGAATTTGGATCAGTCAAGAACATTATACGAAACTGTGGATGATAAGACTATTGCTATTTTAAATAAACTTAATATACTTAATACAAGGTATACATGTCATAACCAACGCATTGAATGCACCCTTTGATTCATAGTCCTGCATTCTCCTGACAGCCGGACTTTTTATTGGTTGTTCAACAAACGAACAAGGGACGCAAAACAGTCAACTAAAGTTAGCTTATCATATCTTGGACTGCGAATCACATACATACATACATACTCCTTGTCCCATGTTATTCCCAATTTATTTCCTATTTCTTCATTTCTATAATTCGTTCTGTTGGTGTGTAAATGCCTATAATCTAAACTCAAACTCTAGTCTTTAAAACTGAAGAGGCGGTAGCCACGGGGACCTTAGCAATGGCAGAGTCGCATCCTCTTTCATTTTCTTTAATCCATATAGACTTTCTTTGCTGTTATATCAATTTTCTATTCTGAAAACAAAATTAATTTAAGAAAATATTCTCTGAACGATATCCACATATGGAAATTATTTATTGGAACTTGGAAGTTCTTTCCGATAATTGATAAACCATGAAAAAAGTGATTAAGCATATGAGACTGTTCAAGAGTGCTAAAAATGTTCCATATATTGGTACAGAAGAAATACAATAATGTGAAAATAAAAGGTATCAGATTATTAAATAAAAGTAGTTGCTTTTCTTGATCTTAAATCTCTACAACTTTGGCCGAATTTCCACTGCAGATGCAGCCAGCCCCACCTTTTTCCTTTGAGTCCTCCTAGTTGTTCCATCCCATGTACTAACGATTTTTTGGTTTTATACACACGCTACACCCCCCACCTCTCTCTATTACCACAGGTACAACCCGGACCCTTCGTGTGAAACGTTTTTCTTAATAATAACGTGGTCTCCTTCATTCCAACAATGCTTTGATGTTTCCGTAAGCTGCTAGGTGTGCTTAGGACACAACGGAAGAGAAATAATGTAGATACATCCAGTTGAAAACGACATTTATTAAGTGCCAGTGGGAATTTATTTTACTAATAAACTATCTAACTATAGATTAGGTAATGTTACCGCACCGAAAGGACTGAAAATAATTCCCATTCATTAATATTATCGCAATTCATAATTCTGCCTGTCACTTTGTTTAATGCCAAATGATTTCTAGAAAACCATTTCAAATTGGCATATATTTTGCAGAGTAAGGCAACATCGGCTACTGGATAATGTTAGACTCATACTCGAAATCACCAGAAAAAGCAATTAATTGAAAATAGATTCTGTATAGAAATATTGGTTTTCATTGTACGATTGACTTTTGAAGATCAAATCAGCACTGAACACATGAAAAATTTGGTCTAGATTGTTAAATTGCCAAGACCAGCGTACGACCGCATATTGGTAATAATTAGTGGTCATCTGTGGAAATTTCGCATCCACAGATAAAACATAGACCTATGGTTGTTGGCTTTCTATCAATATACGTAGGTAGATGAGAATTGGCTATTTGACTTTTCCACAAGGCTAGTCTAGTCTCACAAGTAATTGTTAAATCGATCTTATATTTATTTATGTTTAACATCCGCCACTAATGCAAAATCTGTCAGAGATGATATGAACCATCATAAAATGCCAAAGCACGAGAGGTGTTCTAGCCAGATCCTGATCTGGCCACAATGCTTAGATGCTCACTACGATTAATAATAATGCTTTCGGATAACAGAAAAGAAAAGAATAAACCTTTTTTCTGAGTGCTAAGTGATCCTGGTCACGATAAAATGGATGAAAAGATAATACAATTTAAAAATGAAAATAAATAAACTCATTTATATATTATTACCTTTAGCCATTCAAAAAATTACTTCTTTATGACAGACTGATGAAATTCATTCTTGTAAAAGGCGCAAAGGGCTAGTAATGAGAAGGATTTGCAGATTACCATATAGAAGCACTGAAGTCGCCATAAAATGCGAATATAAGGAAAAGTGGAAAACAAAATAGACTCGTGATAGATGATCCCGAGATTTGTTTTACTAAGGCTAATTAATTAACTAACCTGGTATTTCTCCGAAGTCATCGACAAGATCATGAAATATTTATGCAATAATTTTCTTTTTCTAACCAAGAAAACAGTAATATAGCATTCCATCGAACGCACATGTTGACTCAACTCAATGTTGTACGATGATTTTTCTTGCTCATTTGACGAACAAAGAACGCGAAGTAGTCAGCTGCTCTTAGTGTACTTTAATGTGGACCTTTTAGTAAAATTCCACTCCCAATAGCTAATCGGTGGCGCTTGCAACCTCTTCTTCCAATTGTTAATTCCGCTACCTACTTCTTTCTATTTTCCTCTCTCATTCCCTTATAGATGATCAATTCGCCCGTGGTCCAACTCAACTATTGGTATTCTGCTTTGGAAAAGGCCGTTACATCCTGTCAACCATTAGAAAGATCACTAGTCATATAATAGGATACCTCTGAGCATAATTTTGTCGGGCATTTTATGTAGTTCTACCGTTGGAATTAGTGCTGTCTCTGTCAAGTAACGATGCTTTCTCTGATGAAAGCGAACCGGATGATCTCTTAATATTTAGTGGCCCTGGCAGAAAACAGTTCGTATATTTCATCTTTGGTTTTCGATAGGAACATGATCATTTGTCGCCTGTTTAATTAAAGATGAAATGCCCATTGAACTATTCCATTTGTCAAAAAAGTAAGTAGAAAATATATATGTAAGGTTAAAAAATCGGAAAAGTGATTTACTCTACTTGCAATAATTATATTTTCAGTATCTTTTTTATTTTGTCTTAAAAAAGCAAATTGATTCTCGGATACTTTATTGTTATCACATGCAAATATTAATACTTTCCATACATACTTTGTTCTGGATTTTGGCCTTTTTGAACAAAAACGTATCTAATTTTTGTGATGTTTTTTACTTTAAAAAGAGTCAATATTTCTAGACAATATCCATCACCTAGCTGGACGATCACGCGCCCTCTTAAGCTGACCAATAGGCGCTCTTGGTGCTTCGATATCCACAACCCAACCAATCAGAACGCCTCTATAGCTGTGCCTGCTAGAAGCTGGTAAGCATCGTTTCCTTCACATAGCCTTCGACGGAACGTGCATCCATTCATGTCCCCTTTAGAAACAACATCTTCCGTCACATCTAACTCGAGTTCTGACGAAGAGGAAGGGGTTAGTGAAACACATGATATAGAGTCTAAATCGTCGGAAACCGACGCTGAGAAGGAAACCAAAGACACCAAGAAAGACGAGGAGGCTGAGGAAGCTAAAGCGGACACTAAAAAAGATGATAAATCTGAAGAAAATAGCGAAGACGATGGTAAGACCAGTGGGGATGAACTAGTTATCGAATATACCCTCGAAACATCTAGAACGGAGAATCAACCCAAAACAGAGGAGAAGGAGGAAAACCATGAGCAGACTATTAAATCCTCACATTCTGAGAAGAAAGTAAAAGAAGAAGAAGGCAAGGAGAAAACATCCACTGCGAAAACCACAAAAGTGGAACAGGAATCTAAAGTAGAGGAACCAAAGGTTTTAACTCCAATTGCAGTTGAGGCCCCGCCTCAACCAGGTTCAAACGGTGAAGTTGTAGAGGAGGTTCCACGCTCCGTAAAAGAACAGATTGCAATTTTCGCAAATTTGAACATTCAGGAGACTCATGGTAAACCGAAACCTGGAGTAGCTAGCTCTTTCACGGGGAAACCAAACAATGTAGACAGAGCTCCACTGGCACACTCCGATCAGGCCCCAATGAGTGCTTCTTCGGTTTATTCAAACTCAACGCCGAAACCTTTCGGAGCGACTGCTGACAATAATATTATTAAACAAGTACATAAACTACCCGTCGAGCTCACACAGCCACTAAGACAACCCGACGGAACCACCTTTGAACGGCCTCAACCCCTGGACAGACCTAGTGCTCCTCCTCCACAACCGAAGAAATTTGTCATGAATAAGGGGTTCACTTCGACATCAACGCCAATGACTTTCGGAACACCTTTTGGTAATGCAAATCAAACAGTGAAGGTTTCAGCTGAGGTCACCCCATCTCAGTACATCGGACCGGATGTGATTGCTCAAACCTCCAGGCCACCCATGATGATTCGATTAAGGCGACCAGGACCCGAGGCACCCTGGGGTTTCGCTGTGTTTGGGGGTGCTGATTATGGATGTCCGCCTTTTATCAACCGAGTGAGTCAAAAAATAAACTTTCACTAACCTCATAGTATTAGCCATATTAGAGACAATTTATTCCTTCTATTTATTTCTATATCAGGGTGATTAACGAAAGATTAGGTAATTAATTTAAAAAATGGGATTTTGATGAATCAAATAATCATTTTTAAAGCAATTTTATTTGGGGTTTTATTTGATTCACTTCATTTTGAAAAAAACATTTTCATCGTAAGTTATTTTAATAACTGATACAAAATATCAATCCATTTAGTTTTAATAAAGTAAGTTTTGAATTTTGAACATGCTAAACATATAGAATGCTATTACAGATGATGATTTCAATCGTTGTTGATATTCATTTATGAAAATGTTACGAACCATTGCATTTGAAGTAATAGAAATCGTGTTTACGTTGCTATTTGAAGTCCACGAGATTAACCGACCAAACAGACAAAGTTGACATTTTCTCTGAAACAGTACCCAGATTTTTATAATCGAAACGAAAATG
Source organism: Hymenolepis diminuta (assembly GCA_900708905.1). Lineage (NCBI taxonomy): Eukaryota > Metazoa > Platyhelminthes > Cestoda > Cyclophyllidea > Hymenolepididae > Hymenolepis > Hymenolepis diminuta. The sequence goes on along the minus strand of CAADRB010000055.1, from coordinate 93,525 downwards.
TTAAATTATCTAAGGTGTCTTTTCAAGAAAGAAGAAATATTAGCTTCTAACGAACAAGAATGAAATGCTAGGTTATCAAAACAGCAAGTTGTACAGATCGACGAAACGAATTACTTAAACTTTTGTCTACTTGTTGACAAGACTCGACAGCTGCGCTAGTTAAAACCATTTCAAGTTTTAATATTTCCTCATATAAGAAATCCATATTCCTAATCCCACATATTCGATTTATTTTTAACCCAGTTCGCAGCTTGACTGGACTTTAGATAACCCCAAAGCTGCCCTCAAGGCGTATCTGTAAACATTTGGGGTAAATTTTTAATTAATTTTTGTACTTTGCCTTATTTACAGATCCGGTTAATTAGCCTTCGAAAGAATATTTTTCCTAAGGATTTTCACAAGAATGCTTTAATCATGTGCAAAGCATGGACTATTATTTGATTTTTCATGTTAGTTATTAAGGATTTTTGGAATCCCTTTCTAGGACATGAGGCCAAATCCCGCATATCTCTATTATATTCAAACCTCACTACTGTGTCATAATTGTAATTTTCATGCAAAATTCTTTAGTAACAAAAAGTCAATGCATTATTCGATTAGCTGGCATCAGCTAGATACTCTTGGATAGTGGAAAATAATATTTTTCAACATTACGAAAACCAGCCATTAACTCAGTAAGCTTTGAATGCTGCGGACATGAGCTCACGCAACAATCCCCAATCTCAAACCCCCCCCTAAATAAAATTAGGAGTCTGATAAAATAAAAAGTCTCCACTTCCATAATTATTTCTCCTAAATTTTTTTAAGACTGTTTCACTGCTCCCTACTATAAGACACTATGGCTAAAATTGCAATTTTTGCATTACCATGACTATAAAAATAGGAACAGAATCGAGGAATATTGAGACTAACTTATAAAGAAAATTAATTGGATGAAAATTATAACCTGATAAAAATTTCATTTACTTTTTTCCGGTTGAAAGCGTTTAAATGGGACTTTACTGCATTGACCGATGAATCAATTGTTTTTATCGTTAGTCTCCTTAGCTGCATTTTAAGGAATTGGTTCTGGTTTTGAAACCAGATTTTTGCCCGTAAATTCATCATGGCCTTTATCCATATTTGAGAGCATATATTTCAATTGGCATTATCCACGAAGTTGATTTATTGAAAATTGTATCTGAAGCCGGTCTTCAAAACCAATGTCTTCTTTTTATTTTGTATTGGTATTTTACAGAGCACTTCAAATTCGTCTAATAGTAGAATTAACCAGGTTTAAACTTACATAACACCGTTTGCTGACCAGGAACTCTAACCTTACCTCTGATTTAACTGGCTCTGCTATTGCCATTATGCCAACTGCAGAGGAAATTTATTGTCAAATACTTGAGAGAAATTGCTTTTAATGCATAATATTAAGGTTTCTAATCCTTCTGAAGTGAACTTGAACAATATAGGATCATACCATTCCGAAAATGTTTAGGATTTCGCTCATGGCACAATGTCCCTTTAATAATTATCTGATGCCACCACTGACCCTCCATTTACAGTTTCATTAGAATAATGTTTAATTTGACTGAAATCCGGTCAGCTTCACGAATCCATCAGAAATATGGAATGTCCTTACTGTCTGGTTGAGATAAATGCATACAACCTTCAATTAAGGATATCCTTCAAACTAAGTTTTAAATTTTTCTCAAATGATAAAAGAACTTCATGACATAAACAGATATTCTTTTGGTGCCATTAATTATTGGAAATTACCCTATAAGTCGAGGAACCTTATTTAACAATCTCTAATTGAAAAGATGATAATGACTAAATTCAACTGATATATGTGTATATATATGCACATATTCTAGATCTCACGTTCTGAAACTTTTCTTAAAGGAGGATGATTCGACTGATTAATGCCCTAACTAATGAAGTTAGTGTTATCAGAGTTGAATGGACTCAATTCTGTTATACTGTGATATCTTCCTTCTCTTATCCAGGAATCTTCCTAATGACTGACAGTATACAACCACCTTTCCCACGTCATAAGGCCTAGAGAGAAGTGTAGTCTTATATCATATAACAGCGGTGGACATTAGAGAGAGACAGAGAAGGGAACGAAGAATATGACGTAGAGGAGGTTTAGGACAAAGTATCTGCCCAAAGTGTGTAAAAACAGGAGTATGAATAACGCAGGCAGAGGCGAGCAAAAATCAATAATCCATATGCAAATGCGCTTTGGGCACAGAAAGAAGTAAAATTCACTGATAACAATCGGTTTACTCATTCTAGTATCAAAATAATTTCCATTTAACGATGGTAATCCTTGGAAATCTAACCGTACTTTATAAATTGGAAGTCAGTTAGTTACACTAGGCTTTTCCCGCCCCTCTAAAAACGTTATTTATGCGTACTTTCTAATATGAATTTTGGGGAATTTAGAGAATTAGGTCACTAACCGATTTAATCCTTCCAAGAAACCGAAAGATTTGTGCACTTTTTATAGGCCAAAATCTGTAGGACCTTGATGACATTGAAGAGGCGTTATAAACAATTTTAGAAGACCAAAAATTGGGAAAGCAATAAAATTAATGTCCAATCACCATTAAAATGCGTTTTGCTATAGGAAAATCAATATGTCAGCTTAGTCTGCTAACATTAATTAATAATTGAAATGACTTAATGTAGTAAGCGAAAGGAAATGTTTTTATTAGTGGTTTATTAATAATATCTGATTTAATTTGATACTTTGGATGAATTAAATGCTTTTTTATATCTCAACAAAGGCTTCGTTTCCCATCCCATCATTGAAAGATTCATTAAATATAAGTAACTTAATAAAATGATCAAAATAAATCATCGCAAATCGCAAAGAATGGCAATAACTTTACATTTGGGCATATTAAATAGATGATTTCTTTAACAACGTTTCGGTACTCTTTTAGACTGGTATTAGGCCATGCAAATTAAAATAAACAAATCCTATTAAATCTGATTACAGTTTTCGTTTGTCCTACTTACTTAGTTTCATAAAAATATCCTAGAAAATACCTCTCTCAGATAATTCCTTAGATTGTTCAGAATTTAGGTCATAGTTACAGAAGTAAATGCAAATTGAAGTTAAAATTTCATATCATATGTATATCATTAAGTTGTAAATGTACTATTTCCAACACAAATGCAAGTAATATTGGTATCGTCATTAAAGTGTGACCTTTTCAAGCGACACCGTTAGAATCGATTGCAGTTGATGACGCACTAAATAAATTTCTGATTGAATTTAACAGTGTTCTTGCTATATCCCAATAACATAAATTAAAAGTATGGATTTATTTGTTTGTTTGTAGGCATCATTGTCATATATAGTAAGTCAAAAGCTTTACAACTTTTAAAGACGGGAGAATATCAGCAACATGTATGAACAAACCATGTTGTTAATTAAAAGAAAATGAGGGCGACTGAAGTGACATTCAAGGCATCAGAGCTCAAGAATGATCTCTCTGTCTGTTTCCTCAGTATCGAATTCCGTAAGATTTATCTTATCTGATTGGTACATTATTTATAAGTAAGTATCCGACTGACATGCTGTTATATAATTACGCACGTACCATCCGTCCTACTGACGAATAAAGGAATTTATTGGCTTGAAGGATGACTCTAAATATATTACCAGAGTTACTCTTTATTTGCATTCTCTATGACGATAATTCGGTTTTTCGTCCACCAAACCGTAGTGATTCCTTTATGTCCCTAAGGCTCAAAGCCCCTATCTCCATGTCTATACGTGTTTATCGATTTCCTCCCTTCTAGAACTGTCTCGTTACGCTTAAAAGTATATCTGCATTCATGTTCTCACGCACGTTCTTGCCAAAGTGAGCCACATAAATTGTCTTTGTATTTCCACACACACAATAAGCAAACACGCGCTTGTCGTACACCATCTCCTACGCTTCCCTCCCATCTTCTTTGTTCCTCAGTCCTCTCTTACTCGCTTGAATCCTCATTGTAGTTTGATCAATACTCGTCGGCCTACGGAACTCTTGTGCTCAAATTTTGAAACTGCAGTTGCTGCCATTAGTTGTTGGTTATAGTCTTAACTTCTACAATCCAGATCGGTTCATCGTCTTACTCTAACCACAGCAACAAGTTCATAATTATTTTGCTGTGATTAGTCTATCAGTTTCTTCCCTATCTCAAATCCATCTGCAGAGAGTCAATGACACAAATAAAGAATTCCTTATACTTGTACATTTAAGTCACAATTGACATTCATAAGGAAATAGTTGGATCGTTTTGTAGGATTCACCTTATTATGACTATATTAAACAGAATTACTTCTAGGCAAATACGCTTAAATATAGATAATGAAAGGCTTACATATTAAAGTCTTTAGATTTTAATATTAATTCATTCTAACAAACTGCTAGATTTGCATAATACTTTATTTCTCGATATTTTTATGAAATAAATTAAAAATGCATTCATAGCCAACACGTGGATTTCGCGCCTTTCCGACAAGCATAAACTGAATCAATTCGGTAGGTTAGGGAAAGTATCAAACCTTCATTGGCACCACAAGTAGGCCATGCCAATAAAGGGTTACTATTAGAGGTTTTATTATTCTGCATTACAGTTATTCGGATTTATTTCTTTTGCATATAAAAGTAATGATATTTTTATATATTATTAAACATTATTAATAATAAATATTATTATTACATACTTGAAGTGATCGATTTATCTAACTTTACATGTTAAACATCGCAGGTTGGTACAACGTGATGAGCTTATTTCTGCTTGTTTTTGAACGAAGGAACTTCGATTTACTAGTGTAATCCGTCTTATTTTAAAAACTTTTAAAAACTTATTTTCTTTAAAAATAAAAGAAAATAAAATTTAAAATAGTAACGAGTGGAGGTTATCGTAATTTGCTAAAAAAACGTATTTGTTAATTGGATATAGTTGATAAACAGTTAAAACCATGGGTGAATACAGCTTATGAAGCTCTGCTGACTTAAAATTGCTAGAGCACACATTTTTGCTATTTTAAAACTTTAAACTACGGAATATCATACAAGATCATTTTACCTTCTCAATCATTGGGAGAAAATAATAAACTGAAACGACACGACCAACCCTTCCTGATTAAATAATGCCAGTCACTAAGTACTGAACATTATAGACGAACAGTTGCTGTAGTTCAGCGGACAAATCGCGAAATTAGATTTTTGGAACATGGACTGTTCGTTTAGGAAATACTGCACAACTTGAGTCAAAAATCGAATCAAAATCGATACCTTGACGTTGCTCTCTGTATCTTTTTATCCCCTCCTCTTTACCACTATTGAAATCTCTGTTATTCGGGGCACAATTTTTTGTATTACTGCTGGTAATAATAATGATAATTAGGAGATGCTATTAGGAGTAGCCTTTTACGCCGAGTTATATGGGAGGCGAAACTTTTTCATCATTAGGTTAAAGGAAATTGATCGCTTCTAATAAATGATCAAATAAATTTGTGTAGAATAGGTTTTGAAGAGAATGTATCACTTTTTAATGCATTTAAGATACTGCTATGTTAGATGAAACTTTTGTACTACAAACAATAGTTAAAAAGCAGTCTTATTTCGGAAACCGTTCTCACATTTTTCTGGTATCATGAAAGACCCTTGTAAACGAATAAATTTATATTCACTTTCTTTAACCTTGCTACAGGTCACATTACACAGTATTGCTGCAAGAGCTGGATTAGAGGTAGGTGATGTCGTCGTCAGCATTTGTGAATCACCAGTTCAAAACATAGAACATTATCAAATCAAAGCGGAGATTCTTCGAGCTGGAAATGAACTCGACCTCATGGTAATCAAGTAAGTTTATTTTATAATTTTGTCTGAACTTGATAGAGAGGCTCAGAGAAGTATTTTTAGTGTCAACAGACTCTACATTAGAAATCACCTACCCCAGTGGAGACGTTGGTATGGCGTTGATATCAGAAGAAAACAAAAAGGTGGTGGCCTTGTATATAGCAGATGAAAAGGAGAACAGTAATTACAGAAAATACAGATGTTAAACAACGTGTAAATATTTATTAACAGACCACAGACTACTAAGCAAAAGAAATAGAAAACTTGAAGAAAATGATAAAATGATAAAAAGTGAGGAGTAAGGCAACTGAATTTACGTGAATTGCATTTATCAGTTTGAAAAGTAAGTAGATAAGGAGAGCATTATAAAATATCAAACTTAATAGAATATTATAGGATTGAGTGTTTCTACACTTTTCTAATCAAAGGAAATAAAAAGGTTACAGTAGCATTATTTTAAAGAATTGGAATTAGATCCACTTTAAATGAAAGAGTCGCAGAAATGACTTGGTTGTTTTGGGTATTGTATAATAATCATAAATTTGAACACATTCAAATGGTATTTTTAATAAATTTGCGTAAGATTTTACTAATTATACCTTTCAATGATTCATGATCTATCCGACGACGCACGAAATTATGCTTATTTTGCAAATTAAAGGAACCAGACCTAAAAACCAGTTACGTATTTCATTTGCCACCAATATAACACATATGTAATATCTGGGTCAGAAAAATGATTGAGTTATTAGAAAATTAAATAGGTAGATTATACTTGTCTGTGCTTTCTTTTTTATATATTTGAGGGAGATTTATGTGAATATTTACATTTTATGAACATTATTGGTTACGATTATGCATGCTTAAGAGATTGCCAGTTATGAAAATAAGGAAAAAGGATAATATTATATTGCTTATGTTTAATTATTGTCAGGAATAATCTTCTATATCGTTGGTTTCTTCATAATTTAATTTAAAATTGAGCAAGATAATAACTCCTTTTTAGGTTGATATCCTTTCATAGTTTACGGCGTAAAAAGTAAAATTATTATATAAAACTCGATCTCGATCATTTATTTGAAGTATTAATTTAATCTTTGCCAATAAACTCTCATTGTCAACTAGAAGTACATCGTGGTGAAAAAAACAAATCCATTTATCATCGTAAATATATTTAATATTGAGCAATTATGTGTAAGTCTAATGCCTAAGTCCAACGAATTTCTTTTTTTCTTTAGAGATGAATTGTAGACGATCACCAACATTAATTGCAATCATTAACCTTTTTCCCCTATGGTTTGACTGCTATTCCATCAAAGTACAATGAAGGACTTCATTTCTGATAAAATTATAGACCCTGACTTTAAAGAGGGAAACACTTCTTAAGTAATTAGTTACTAATAATAATTCAGTAGGATAGGAAAAAATCCCCAAGGGCATTGTCCATTGGCGACGTTTTATCTTTATCTAATTGCTGACGTGTTTTAACTAAAAATTCTCCTGAACGAAATGGATGAAATTTACAGTCGCAATAGCCACATCGTCGATTTTTTAATGTGATTATTCGTTCATCAATTAGGCAGGGTATTGACAAGGAGATACTTGCTCAGAGAGCTCCCAATCTCTTGCGAACGTCAGCTCCATCACCTGGACCTGGAATAAATTACAATCAGGTTCAGAAAACCTCGAGTACATGGTCGAGTGCAAGAACAAATAGTTTCAACTACAATGATAAGGTAACTCGCACTCGCTCATTTAAACTTCTGGATGAACATCTCAACTCAATGAGCTCCCAGCCTGCGCTGACTTCCAAAATGTCATCATCCAGACCAGCTGATGTCTTTTTACCAGTGAGTGCAAAATCTTTTAATCTGAGTATTGAAGAGTGAATTTATTCAAGATTTTAATCCCAATCTCTTTTGTTATATTCATTTAAAATCAAACTTAATAAGACTATCTATTCACTAAAATGCAATTCAAAGTAACACAACGAATAGCACTTCCGACTTTTTATCGAAATTTATTTATAATCACTTTCGTTATGCAAATTTAAATATTTATCATATTTTGACCTTTTGAATACCTTTAATGGATACTCGGAGTCTTTGAAATCGAAATATTTACACACGGTTGTCATAATTCTGGTTTGTGATATTTACAGTTAGATAAAAGAACATAAAATAAAAAATAACCTTCGATATTTTCCAATTTACATTTTCTTCATTCTGATATTTTAGCGATTAAAATGCGAATCAAGACCATTGTCAATAGCAAAATTTTTATTTCTACTTATAAAATATAAGTAATGTAATAGCTATATTTGATACTTTTATTTAATTTTTTTATTGAAATGGTTATGTAGTTTGCGTCAATGAGTGAAATATTTTCCGTGTACTATATTCGCACTATGAGTTACAATCATATTTCTTTGATGATGAGCAAAATACCCTATGAAAGTCTACCTCCCTTCAACCTCAATACTTTTGTAAAAGGTAACCGGCTCCGATACGACTTTTCTTTAAGTAGAATTGTTGGAAAAAATTTACAACATGCGAAACATATGCCCTATGTATCGTTTTCTACTTTAATCGCGAAATGGTGTGAAACTTAATTGGGAGAATTCATGGACATTGAAAAAGTATTTTTAACTTGGATAACTTCAGCTATTCTCTAATTCTCACTAATTTTCTTCTAAATTCTAACGAACCTGTGGAAAATTTTTAGCTGAAATTTGTGTTCTTAGCTTATTTCCTTTCCGACTAGTATCAAATTAAATTCCCGTTTTCTCCTTTATTTTTGTTATTTTTTTCATGCAACATTTAGGTCAATTTTATCGTACATTTTTCTGCATTTGAGGATATAGCTAATTATAATCGACTATCACCTTTTTTCGCACTGTCGATTAGATTTCCTTAATTTCAATGGTATAGTATGGTTCTATTTTAACACTTAAAATTAATTATTTTGATTGGATGCCCATTCAATATCTTCAATATTACCCATGGACCATCATGCTGGAGGCAGTCCTAAAGTACAAGAACTTCCCACAGATGGAAGATAAACAAGCAATTGAATTAATGTACAACTCATGATATGCCTTGAAGTCAACATTCCTAGAAAGTTTGAAGCGGCAATATGACCTATATAGTAAATACGTGGTAATAAAAGTCGTTTACTGGCCTTATTTATCAAGTGGTCGTGATATGTAAATGATAATTTAAGTGGCGGTTATCTCAGATAAACATTCTACATGTCTGCACGCATGGGGATTCATTAAGGAATTGGGAAAGATTACAGTAAGCTATGCAAATTAACCTTGAAAAAATTGGAACATCAACGTTTACGAAACTGAGTGCTATATTACTAACTTGACCTCGCATCGATTTTCTACACTCATTCACAAGTAGTCTTACCAATTTTACTACTGGTCGAAGAATGATCCCAAGTCCCCATTCTGCTAGTTTCCTTATAGAATAACTTAGCCACTGGTATATCATGGGCTGTATAATTCAGTTCTAAAAATTCATCAGTGTCTAAATTGGCAGTCCACTTTATCTTAGCTGTCTATTTGGTAGAGTCATAGGCCATTATATTCCTAATTCGCCATACACGAATTCCTCCATAAATGCCACTTTTAGGAGAGATAACCTCTTACAAAACGCCTGCAGAAAACACTAATTATTCTCACATCGAAAAACCAAGAGTTAGATAAGAACACAGGCGTATTGGACGACAGTCAAGATATGAGAAAAGGAAGAGGAATTTGGAAGGGAGTAAGTAAACATCAGTACCGAGCGGGTGGAGATAAAATTGTGATAAAGAGGCGTACTTTAGTACGCTAAGAGTAGTTGAATATTTTTTGCTTTTTCTTCTTGATTCAACAGTCGAGTGACAAATAAAGATCACCGAATGATGTCAGTCAACATGAGCGCTGGAAGGAATGTTTCATGCATCAAAAGCCTATATATGTGATTTTCCACTAGACTAAGAATTGTAAAAAATTATTCTCCGATGATTTTCTAAGGAATGATTATTGTTAATGCCATTTCTGAGTCAATTATATCAGTAAGGCCCACATTTTCTAATCATTCATTTACATCCAAATGCAAATTCGTCTCAATAATCGGATCAAGACGTACAAAATGTTGGGATGAAATGGGATCACGTAGAATAATAACATGTTATAGGAGACTGTTATTCAGTGAATGGGAGAGGGAAGAAAGTTTAAGGTGAACCATTTAACATATTGAGGGGAAAACATATTAACATGTAAAACATGAGCAGTTTTCAATTAAATCGAAATTTCACTTGCTACGAATAATAACCATTTCACTAACCATTATTTTCACATTAATTATCAGTTACAGTAGTATTTTCTATCAAATGCTGAGTTATTACAACCAGAAATATTTGTCAAAGCGTCATCATTATTACTTTATAAGTTTTAACAGAGAGACTGAAATAAAAAAATACGTCCTCTAAGGGATAAATCGAGTGGGGGCGGGTTTGGTCGAATATATAATGAAGCCAGGAGATCAAGAGTCTGGAAGCCTGAACTTTTCGATTTCCCAAAGTTCAATTTTCATGGTATGGTGCCAGGATTTCTGAGTTAGTCCATTTCAATGGTATTAAGGCTTGCTGCCTCGTTGATATAATACGTTCATTCTAGCTTGATTTATTTGTAATTTCTTACACCCATTAGCAGATAACATATTTAAAACAGCAGAGTTCACCGGAGTTCACTAGGTGAATAGTCTTAGAAGAAGAATTTAAGGTTTTTTCAGTTGTGACTCGTATTTAAATTAAATTACCAAAGGGGTTTCAGAAAAGCGTCGGTTTGGACATCTACCTATGATTTTACTTCTTTTCTATTATTCAGTTATTAGTAGAGTTAAGCAATGAAAAATTAGTGGTAGATAAGGGATTATTAAAGAAAATAAAATAAATTTAGTTATTCATTAAATAAATATTTTCTGCAAAGTTTAACATATCTAAGCTACTGCCTACTAGCTTAAGTTAGGTAAAATAAGAAGACAACTTCACAGCGTTGGTTTTCCATTCTCGGCTTATCAAACAATTCTCATCACCCAGTTTTTGTGAGTTGCTTTGCCGCGAAAAATAGTGATAGCGAACCTTATTATTAAGTGTAATAAAAAGTAAATGGGAACAAGTGAAATAAGTATTTTATCGAATTACATTTTGATTAAATTACCTTAAACCCATCAATTTATTCATGCCAAAATGAATATTTAAGTCCACGAAAATATATTGCACAAAGAACTGTCGTGTGGTGGTCCAAAATGTAGGCCTATCTATCTGGTGGAATTTTCGAGGAAATGAAAAAATAACATTTAAAAGACTTTTTCAAGGCAATGATGATTGATGAGTTTCTAAAGGTTAGCGACCGGGAAAATATCCATTATCTTTTGCTAAAGAAAATTACTCCCTCCCTAAAAACACACTGTAAGGGCAATTTCAGTAGAAATGCTAATGATGGCTAAAATAAACCAATCACATTATAAATATGCATGATTATTACGTGAAATAAAATCGGAGTTTTGATTAGTAAATCTCGACGGAAATTTCAGTCCCTAAAAGCTTTCTTATTTACTGTATTTAACTAGTTTTAGCAATGTTTCTGTTGGATCGCCTACCTTTTTTTGTCAGCTTTCGAAATCTGCCGATCATTAAATGAATCTTGTAAAAATGCATATCATTTAATGGAACCAGCGTTTTATAAATGTAGAGCATAATTGCATCCTTCATTATTTTCTCCGCGTTTTGTTTTGATTTGTTTGTTGGGCTCATCGTTACCTTTAATTTACTTGCACTTATCATGTTAATATAGCAACCTTCTCAATGATGATCAACGTCTATTCTTCTATATTAAATGATTATGGTGCTTCCTCCATCTTCTCAGTGATTTGATGAGTTTAAATAAGTATTATTTTGAATCTCCAACCGATTTTCAAACCCTTGTGAAAATTTTCTCGTACGAATGCGCCCATAGTGCCTGTTTGTTTCTGGCAAACTTCGCATCTCGATGAATAATGTATTCCTCTGACCTTTCAGATGTTGTATGCATGCCATGCCTTAGATGGGAATATTACGAAAATTTCAATCCTGTTTGGTTAGCAAATTATGATTTATAAACTTGTTTTGATTGTAAAAATTGAAAAGTGGATATTTGTTCCTTAAAAATAACAAATAGCTTCAAAATATTTTCCACAGAATTTTAAAATATTCTGATAAATTCTAAACTGAATTGATGGTCACATAGGCATCTTACGATTTATTTGAGCGAAATAATATGGAATTTGAACAATTCTTTGTGAGCTTAGCACCAGTGAATTTCCGTTATGATAATTCTTAGCACTTGAAATAATGGAAAAGAAATTTAGCACATTTTCTTAATTTTGGAAGAAGAGATTTTAAGAAGAAACCTTTCTCTCACTAAGATAAATCAGCCGATACGAAATTAGATAAGTTGAAAAAGCAGAATTGAGATGGGAATTCAATAGTTGAAAAGTCTAAAGACGAAACATTTACTAACGCCGAACTTATCATTATTAAATATGGTTGGATAAAATAGCTGCTGGAATTTCTTTTTGAAATTATTTTAAATGCAGGTTGTGCAGTAGATTTTCTTAATTATCTTTGTTTAGAAGCGTCAAAATTAATTGAAAGCCAATTTTCATCAGTCAATCTTCAAGTACAGTAGAATCATTAAGGTGCACACTTTCCTCCCTTAAAATCGAATTTTCTGCGCGTGCGTCCGTTAGCGCTTGGTGCGTGCGTCCTACCTATGCCGGGCAATGAACACCAAACAACAAACCTGATCTTTATATTTCCATCTTGCGCCCAGAAAACTGTCCTTCTCTCAAACCATCCTCAATCCATTTGCTCCTGTTCGCAAACACTTGCTCCAATCCGTTTCCGGTGTTAAATACTTCGCCTTATTTCCTTATTATCTAAGTAAAATCTCTTTCCCTTTAGTGTTGGTAACCTTTCGCTTGAAATATCAGTTTATTTCTAGCATTTTTAAAGTAATTTATTTTGAGGTTTCAATATATTCGTAGTTACTTATTATTTGTGATGTTTTTATCATAGACTCGGAGCTATTACAACGATTATCCAACTCCAGTAAGCTCTACGATGGGCCGTACCTACCAGACTACAAATTCAGCAAACTACAGTGGAATGAATCAAACGAATTACTCTAATACATACTCCCCGGGAGCAAATCATACTATCTATATCCAAAAGCCTCAAGCTGTTTCTGAAATCAACGCAAATCGGACTTATATTGCAACACCAGCTGGAACTAATCAGACGTGGAGAAACATAAGTCCAACCCGTATCTACTATGATTCAGCAATTAGATCGCCCCGACCGAATAACTTGAGCGCTTCAAATCAACAGATGAATTACTACGAGAGTCGGAATAGTATTGAGCGTTCAAGCGCGGATGATCCGGGACTTATGACCCAGTACTATGGAACTCAGAAGACGAGTTATGCCAGGTATCATCCGCACAAACATATTAGGCAAGAGGAGATGATCCAACAACAGAGCTTGTATCAGAGCAGTACCACAAGTGGATGGAATAATCTTTCTCCAAGGCAGACAATGCCAACTAATAGAGTCACATACCACCCTCCCGCTCAGCAAAATTACGCTTCATGTAAGATTCAGCACTTATTAGACCAATATTGCTACCTAAAAATAAAGATAATTTATAACTGTTGATGTTTATTAAAATTAATTTTAGTAGTTAAAAGAATTGAATTTTACCGGCAGACTAACCGTTCTCTAATTATAAATTATTGATAAGTTTGCTCAAGACCCCAGATAGAACGCACTATAACTTGGTCATCTTGTACTAAATCTGGTGAAATACATCTGTTTGAGTATACAAAGGGATATATGAGAAGTTTAAAATCTCGCTAGCTTATACCAACTAATGGCTCTGAGACCCCAAAGATGGGAGTAATGCCAATATCTAGTATTTCAACCTCGATAACATCGAGTGTAAGCTCTTTTCCATAATTAAAGGAATTTCAACTCTTTTGAAAACGCTAATGAATGCGTACCTCGTTGTTGAAAAGTAATCTCTACTACAATATTCATCCACTTGTCTTAAAAGCTAAGCTAAAGCCAAATGTTCAGAAAAATCTAGGGGAATTAAGGTTTCAAGAACCGAGGGTCCCTAACTGCAACCGAACTTATGGAGAAATCTTGGTATCAAAATTTAAGTCTCCCAACTTGTCTTCTTCATCCACGCTTGATAAATACTGTACTGAAATCAATACCCCTGTTCAATTCGTACAGTCAGTACAGTTTTGATCAATTGGACGGGGGTAAATCATTCACATTTAGGTCGCTTTGGTTCTAAGGAAGTTCGATAAGTGTTCACACTGTGAGACTGGACAACATAAATACCATCACCCTATTTAATCTTATAAATTGGTTAAGTTTTAGGTGAAAACTTTCTTCTGCTAATTAGAACTGAATCATGAAATTCACGTTTACGAAAATTACTGAAATGAATAGCCTCATACATTGAAGGTAGACATTTAGAACAATTTCACGCTTAGCTCCAACCAACCAAAGTTAATAATGTAAAATATTTTATGGCGTGAATTCCAAAAGAACAGAGGCAATAAAAACATTTATAGATCTATTGAATATTTTACTTTTCAGGAATGAACTCCTCAAATTTCACTCTTCCGACCCCCAATAAATGTGGCATCATTAACTGTTTATGTATCTGGTCAATGGGTATATTTGAAAGAACTTTTAACTGGTATATTTCTTCAATATTTCAGCATCTTTGAATTATCAGGATCAAGAACGATGGTTAACCTCTGGATCAATCAAACCGCAAAATATAGGATGGTTGTGAAAGCAAATCCCCTTGGTCACAATTCCGATAAAATAGTCAAGCTCAACACCATCCTTACAGCTACAGCTGCTCTCTTCGTGCAATAATTTTAAAACACATTCTGTCACGTATCGCTTGCACTACCTGAATCAAAAGTTAACAAACAATACTACTTTGCCTCTTTCCTTCCTCCATTTTAAGTTAACTCCAAGATTACTACGACTACTTATGCTTCCTCGCCTCCCTATAGCACAATGACTGTTGTACTGCCTTGAGTGTTTATTTTCAAACAGCGAATGGGAAGCTTTCGTTGCCACGAATGAATATATTTTATTTCTGAAGAGTTTGTCTTCTTTATCGCACTTATGTAATCGTTCAAAGATTCATTATTGGCATGATTGGGAATTTTTTAAGAAAATATATTGTTCAAATATTCCACTATACCCATGGCACTAGGACAAAAAGAATATGCATTCGGTCGGTATAAGAATATTTATTTTTAGTTAATTTGGCTGCTAATTTTTGTCTCCCGATCTTCATTAATTAGCGGAGTGTATTTATTTTAGAGAGTTAAATTAAAATTAAAGATTAGAGTAATTATGTTCTGAGTTGTTATATTTTGATCATTGATTTGCGCTAAAAGAAATGATAATTATTTCTCCTTGCTCCCAATATTTCTTCAATGAATAAAATGGAATTTCTTTCTTTATTTCCCCACTGATGAAAGACACTTGGTAATTATGTCTATTTGTTTAAACTGATACCGATTGAGAGGGTGTTTCGTAAATACACGCGTGTTTACTATAATGTGTCATATGTTCTGCTGTGGGTTATTAGCTTCTGCGTTAAGTTGTTATATTACCGAGTTTCGTAGATTGTTGGCTCTGTGAGATTACTACCGGGACTTCTAGTTTGTTACGTTATAACTATTTGAATATTTGTCTTACTTTGAATTTGTCGTAAATATCCTGGAAAAGTCGGCAATTTTATCTGGTCTAGCTCTACTATTTTAGGATCCCGTGAATCGTTTAATGTAAGGCAACAACTTTCTACTTTATCAATTTTTGGAAGAAAGAGTGAATTAGAGTGAAAAGACCGACCATCGTAATTAAACAACCGGTCAAAAAGGACTGCAGACTGTGGATAAAAATTCTGCTCAGTGATTCAGATGACGAATAGTAAAGTTTGAATTTTGAAACCTGAATTACCCATTGATTAAATATTGTACAACTCGGATTATAAAAAGCAAAATAAAACATTTTGAAACCCTGACCTCCATCTCAACATTTTTCCGAACCCCTCTCCCTTCATAATTTTTCACAATGAAAAATTACACATTTTTACCCCACTGCGGATACAGCATTATCAGTTGATGATACTAAATTTATAGATGTTTGTTAATAAGTGCAATTCACGATGGCCATAATATTGACCTCGATCTTCTGTGTAACTTTTTGTTTACCTGTTATTCATATGTTTTAACCATGTTCTAGACTGTTGTACTGTTTTCTATATCCTGGGCATTGGAATTCACTCTTTTCCTTTCTGCTCCTAATTTGTTCCCACTAGCTTATGTGGATAACACAAGAAGTGAATGAAAAGGAGGCTGTTCGCAGGGTCAACAGTGATGGAATACAAGTGTAAACCTTACTACTGCTGAAAGGATATTAGACTACTAATCGTAAACCTGGAATGGATACATATCTAACCGCCCCATGCCACTAAACTGCCATCTTCATTGTACCTCAAAGTCCAAAAACTTAGAAACGACGGAGATGTATATAGGGGTCAGTTTTCCATAATTTTACCTAATAAACAAAAGGGAGTTTCTGAAACGCACTCTTTGCCCTAGATTTAAGACGGCATAAGATTTTTATCAAATTGGGAGTGACGCATCATTAGTTTAAATATGCCTCCTATTACCCTCCTCTCTCTGGTATCTCCTAATTCATATACTTTGCAACAGTCTCAATTTCTTTTCTAACCTTTATATCAAAGAAAGTATGTGTTTATGAAGGACTATGATTCAGCAGGTTTTCTACGTCATAAATTAGCGACTCTGAAGTGGTGACTATTAAATTTGTTGAATTCGGATCGGAGGTGAGAAAATTGTAGCTTCTAGAGACTACCGTTTTGAAAGCCAAAACGGAAACATTAATAATTTGTTCAAAATGGTTAAGGTTCCTTCAAATTTAATTTTATGGTAAGAGTCCTGGAACTTGTTTTTTAATAAACTACCCACAAAATGTAAGTGGGGACTTGTCCTTATAGCCCATTGCCGCTATTTGAGTTATCGCCTTGGTTCATTTTAATAGACACGAAGGAAGAAGGCGAAGGGCTTGTAACTTAATGACTATTTCATTATTATAATTATTATAGAAGCTTACTTAACAAACTATCGAATCGCATATAAGGGACTGATCGGTTACAAGGTTAGTCTATGATACAATAGTGATAAAACCTCAATCCTACTGCATTTAGACCTTAAGAGTCGGGCCACATGATAAACTTGCCTTGATATACCACTACATGTGAATTATTGATCTCCAAAATCGACAACTGTTTACCCGAATATTTGTAATTGACAACGCATTAAAGTATGATTTGGTCAAGAGGTATTATCTCCGAATCCTTTGAGTTAAAATTTTGAGGCATGAGTGTGGAAGAGCAGCTATAAAAACTCTAGCTGTTTAAAAATTTTATTTAAAATGTTTGCTTTCGTTTCCAATTTGTATTCTATTGTTTAGACTTAACATGTTAACCGCAGTCAGCTTATCATGAAGAATAGTTCTTACGCCCAATTACTCTGTCCAAATTAAGTATTTTAATCTCATATTTTAAGAGCATAAATTTTCACGCATTTTCCTTTCATTCCAAGATGGATAGCGCAATTTGTTATTGACCATTATTTTGTGCGAAATTATTTAGATCTTGCACTTACATTTGTTTGCTCAGTTTCACAAGTAATCCTTAAGCTTGGTTTAGACAAACCTACCATGTGTTCACATTGTTGTGTTACCAAACACTAAGACTTCCACATTTTATACAAACCCTGGTATCATAAAACCTGTCATTATAGATATATCTCATCTCAGATATTCAAGTGTTACTAAAGTAGCTCACCGTTTTGGTATTCGGAAATTGTTGATCGACAAGGGTATTTATAGCATTATAAACATGTATTTGTCTTGCGGTATCCCAAAAGTCGCAAGATCAACTGTTTTAAGACCACATGTCAATTAAATTTAAATAAGTCAGTATTTGAGTATTGCGTCAAAATAATAAACGTGGATCGCCAATGGATGTGGCGGAATTGTTCCGGTTTCGCTCAGATGCACTCATAGCTAACATAATTACCTTCATTTTATCAATTAAAAATTTGACCATTTTGTGGCTAAAAACCGCTTGGATTTTCATCTTAGCAGATAAGTGAATCTAACATATTTGAGGAAATTCTTGCATAGGAAAATTAACTAATGCATTTTTTATTTAGTTATTCGAGTGTCTTAAGAGGTGAAATGGAGGAGCATAGAGTAATTAGGATTGATAGACATAATACTATTGGACAAAGAGGTAAAAATAAGAGGACACATTCTGTATTCAGATAAAGAAAAAGTGCGTAGAAATGGTAATGAAAAAGAATACGAAAATCATGCAAAAAATAAAAAAATGTGATGAAAGAAGAAATTTCCTTTGAAGGTTGCATTTTATTATGGATAATCCATCTTACTACAAAATAATAACTTGGTGCCCAAAGGAGTTTTTTAAGATAACATTGCCTGTTTATGAGTTTTGATCAGAACGACTCATTGCTAATGTTAGAATTCGCGTAAAAGAAATTTAAATTGAATTACTAACAGCTTTTCTATCGTATAGATTAACCAATTATGAAAAATAATAATTTACATTCGAATGTAAATAAAACAAGAAATTTACATTTTTTGTAGGCAATATAAACAAATAATAACAGACAAATCAACTGAATCTGGTTTAAGATGTACCATATTAAAGGCTGCTTTAAGAATTTCCTATATAAATGATTAATGGAAAATTCATAGGCTGAATATTCGTATTTAAGTAGCCTATCATGAGTTGAATTGGAGGGCCGCCAATTTCGAATAATTTGCGGAAGCGTAATGATGGGTTCCGTAAGTAAAGTTCTATTAATTTATAATAACTTTATTGCAGTTTCGATATTCTTTCATGTATTGAGCGCTCACCAACTTATTATATTCTTGACAACACTAAACATTTCTCTTGCAATGCAGAAAGACATTTTAATTAATTAAAAATTTCTTTATATACTAATTTTATATGTCATCGAAATCAAAACCGCGCCAACACTTATTTGATTATGAATAAAAGTTCCTATTACTCCTCTTACGACATATGAAGGATAATTTGGGTAAAATATAAATGCTCTTTCCTTCAGTTTTAGTAGCCTGATTTTTTCTCAAATCGTCATTATTCGCTTTGTCACTCCACATTGTTTTAAGCTGCATATTTATTTGCCTTTTCGCCAGCTTGTCTCTCATGCTTGGGAATGGCGTTTTAATAATAGTTTTTAGCAATTATTTACACAAACCATCCTTCTACAGCAAGATGATCAGCTGAATTCCGCGTTGGATTTACTCAGGCGTATGCCTCCTCAAAAGTTCGAACACGTCCTCCAATGTGTTCTCGACATTTGCCCTCAAATTTCAGATGCTGTTCTCAGCACTGTTGACCAGCCGATGAAAATCAAACATGATGCAAAAGCTGGTCGTGATTACCTTCTCTCCGATTTCAACCGAGATGGAGACTCATTCAGATCCCCTTGGACGAATACTTATGATCCTCCTCTTGAGGATGGAGTGGTTCCATCCGAAAGACTCCGAACTCTTGAAATCGACGCCAACAATGCCTTTGATCAATATCGCCAAATGTAAGCTTCTGAATCCCCATTTCTTACAGCCTCTTAGTTGGTTGTAATCCACCGTATTTTTTTTTAATTTAGGTATTTTGAGGGTGGAATATCCTCCGTATACTGTTGGGACTTAGATCAGGGTTTCGCTATGGCTATCCTCATCAAAAAGTCCGGAAATGCAGCCTCGGCCAGTGGATGCTGGGAATCAGTACATGTGGTTGAAGTTCTTGTGCGTTTCTCGCTCCCTGATTTTTCATAAATTTCATTTTGGATATCTTCCTAATCACAGTTTTACTTGATAGGAGCATTCAACTGCCAAATCCGCTCACTACAAACTGACCAGTACGGTGATTATGTGGATTGCAACTAACACTTCTGATTGCGGAGCTTCTACGCTTAGTGGTCATCTTAGTCGGGTTTTGGATCGAGAACTCCCACTTCCTGATCGAAAGCAGCACATCGTTAACATCGGTTCTTTAGTTGAGGTAGGATGATCCCCTATCATCATAAGTTCTCCCTTTATTTAATTGACTAATTGTTTCCATTCTGTCTACCTGAATTTGTAGTAGTAATTAATTAGATTGGAGTCCTAGGTTTTTGTTGTTATTATTTTAGTCCCACGAGAACCAGATGAGATCAACCCTGAATGATGTATACTTCGGTACCTCAAAATCAATAATCGATTCGATGCGTTCCTACCACAGTGCTGATGAAGAGTTGGCTAGAAGGAAATTGGCTCAAAATATGAATGAAGCAGTTGCGCAACAGAAGGCTCAATAGGCCACTGCCACCACTGTACCACTCCTTTCAACTAACTTCCTCTGCATCTCTACCCCTTCTCTCTCATTCCATCTCTTTCCTCAAACACGATAGGATACAACGCCGTCTTTTATTATTTCCTACGTTCTCTGTCTCGTTCTTTTTTCAAATTCCACTTTTGCGTGCAAGAATACTGCATGCATTCACAATTAACTACTGCTCAAAACTTGTTATTACCACACACCATTTAATGACCCCTCTCTTGTGGATGCCTGAAAAACATTACCTCCCTCCTTTATCACTGCTGTTAGCCAATCTTTATTGGTTTGTTTTTTCTCAAATCTTTGTTATTCCAATACTAATGATTACTTATAAATGAAGATAGTCTCGGCCTTCTTCTTGAGTTCTCAGTTATTTGTATAAATTTTAGTGCATGTATCGGTGGCTTTGAGGTGAATTTGTTCACTTTTCGAGCCAGAGATACTCACCGGCACAAATTGCATGACCAAATGAGCTGGGTAAATCTGATCAAGGTAGGAAAAACCGAATGCGTGTTTCCACTCAGGGACGATATGGCACGCTACTCTACCACCCAAGAAGAATGTCGGAAAACACTTCACTTCAACAGACTTTGGGCAGCTCGTGAATGCTCTTAGCAAATGCAAGTAGTACTGCATAATGCTGAGTCATTTTCATGTTCCGAAAATTGATGATCTCCCAAATACTGGTTCCTTATAAGAATGACATTAAGCATCATGAGTGGTCAGTCTGGTTACTGGTCCGTTGATTACAATCAGTGATTAAGACATAGAGATAATCGGTCGGAACTCATCTTGCCGAATTTCAATGTTACGAATTGGAGCCATATGAAATCTTCATTATCATTAGTGCATTTTGGTCCTCAGTTAATTAGATTTTAAGAATCTAATTGTGGATTACCTTAGTGCAATTAGGCAGTTGTCAATCACGATATTATCCAGTTAATATTTTGCTGAATATACTAATTCACACCAGGAACTGAACAGCGGTGAGATTTCATTTCAGATGGAGGTTAAGTTTTTAAATATTATAGCCGGTGGTTTTCTGGTTAATTAGTTTCGATCATTGTTCGTGGAATAAGGTCGGTTTCTAAGTGACTCGTTTTGTTAATGTGTGGAATTTTTGACAGCGGAAGAGATATAAAAGCCTCAACCTCAATGATCTTCTAGTTCATATTTAACAGGGATGAGACATATTATTAATTTTGTAATTAATGACCTTCCATTTAGCTGTTGCATTTGTGCATCGGAATTGGACCATGTGGGTGGTCGGTCGGTCACAGAGATACGAATAGCTTTATCCAGTTACTTCAACGCTTTGAGTGGCCTATAGTTCTACAACACGACAGGACAGTCTGGTTTATATTTAGTCCGATTGGTTGAAAATGCTCAATTATTGATGGCAGTGAAAAAAGCTTTGGCCAAAGACAATATTACGTTTACCGAAGGAAGAGGAAAGCAAAATATATCGGTTTCATTTTTGACATGAAGATTTCTTGTAACCCTCAGCTATTCTTGATAGCTCTTTGTTCTTTAAACCTTCATGCTGCCTTAGAAAATTTTTTTGAGGGACATTTGCACGGTTTTCATAGGCAGAAGTTTGCATTCACTCGCATTGTCACATTTCACAAATCATTCAATCTGTACAAAGTCGACTAAAAGAAACAATTCCCAGAACAGATTTACGAAAGCCTAATAACTAAGAGGATTGATTACTTGCCGACTTGATTTGTTGAGTTAAGTTCAATATTTAAAATTTCGGGAAGAGAAGCTGCTGAAATTTATGTGCACAATCTTGGCAACTTGGTATAAATTTAGATTTTACTGCGTGACCTCTTTCCACAACTTAGGAATTGAAGGGGAATGGTTAAATTTGAAAATATCTCCTTCCCGCCTGTAAACTGCCCAATATACATATTAAATTTCATATTTTCACCGTCGTTTAAAACTTTCACATAATACGAATAATTTTCGTAAATGATAGATCATTATTTGACGAAGTTCCTCAGTGAAAATCTTCGATATCATAAAATTCGTTACTTTTCATCAATATATTAACATAGAATTTTGGAATAGAAGCAGAAGTTATAACTGAGGTCGATTTATCTTTGGCAATATCCACTGAATATTTTTATATAATTTAGTTTAGAAAATTTTCCATTTCGTTTTAAGTCGCCATTCACATCACTGCACCTATTTCGCCATATTTGGACAACATCGCCATAACGAGGAGTAGTGAGTCATACGGGCAGGGCGCTATCACTGGGATCAAACGTGCACAAAATGAACATATTCGTTGCGTGCGTGTCAGTCTAACCCGTAAATTTAACAACAGTTCGCCAGATGATTCGTCTGTTAGGAAATCGATCGACCAGGTGTTATTAAACCACAAATCAAACACTTCGAATGTGCAATTAGGAAATGTAGTGACAAAACAAAACTCAATTGTGTTTACTCAGAAAAAAGAGATGATCTGTATTTTCCTGTCCACTACCGAGATTGCGATTTAGGGGCTGCTATCACTATGGGCTCCAATCTTTAAGCCGGTCAAATCACACGAATCTCAGGAGGAAAACTGTTTCTTTTGTAAAAGAATGCTATATGCATATTAAAAGACTATGTCTAGTTGTCAAGGCATTGGTTATGGAGATGAAATGCAAGACTATCCATTTTCTAAAACAATAGGTCTCTAACGCCTCTGATTAAAAAAACTTATCAATGCATTCTTGTTTTTATGAAAATATACATGAAATATCTATGAAAGTGGTCTTTTTAGATTTTCTCTTAACCTGTGGTATCTAAATCAGTCCTTCCCAGTTTCTCATTGATTCAAACCTAATATAACTCACAACTGCAATCTACGGGCTTCGATAAGAATGGTCTTCATTACTTCAAACACCCCAATCATATAAATTATAAAAGAAAATCTCTTTCTTTGATAGAAAAATGCTAAAGGCATATTAAATGACTGGCTATGAATTGGAGGCTTCCATCAGCTTGTCGAGGCATTACTTACAGAGTTAAAAATGCATGACCCCATGTCGTATATCCAGACATCTACCGGCCCCGATCAAACAAGTACTTCAGGATTACTCTCGTTTTTTAACAATATGATACAACTGTCCCCGTTAGATCCTCTAAATAATCAACGGTAGTGTTTTTTTTTAAATTTTAAGCAGGCCCTTCTATTAATATTGACATATAACGCCTTACAGTGTTGTTAAGAATATACTGAAGATTCAATGGTAACTTATCATATGGAAAATGTTACAAGAACTTCAAACACCCTAGTGTACGTCAACTCTAACTAGATATAACTTTACTCTCTTCTGAGAGTAGATGTATTTGGATAATACTTCTGAAACGATTAATCTTACAATATGCTTAGATATAAAACATTAATGAGTTCTTTCTTAAATCTTCACTGATTATTTTTGAT
Source organism: Hymenolepis diminuta (assembly GCA_900708905.1). Taxonomy (NCBI): domain Eukaryota; kingdom Metazoa; phylum Platyhelminthes; class Cestoda; order Cyclophyllidea; family Hymenolepididae; genus Hymenolepis; species Hymenolepis diminuta. Next base: position 69,641 of record CAADRB010000055.1, on the reverse strand, counting down.
AATTGCCTGAAAACGACCATATTAAAAGAAAAACGGATTCTATTTCTCAGTTACTAATTTTTTGCATTTTTCTTTTCTAGTGCACAGTATAAGCTGTTAGAGCTTGGATCGATTGATTCTTGTCTTTTAGGAAAATAAGTAGCAGTTGTGTAAAATTTACTAATTTATTGGGTAACTTCATAGTTTTATGGAGTACAGCTCTTCTGTATGTTGGGAAGCCTAGCTCTTCCTCTCTTATGTATCTACCCATTAAATACTACTAGGTCATAGTTGGCACAAACCCTGAAGGAGAGAGAGATAAGAGGATGCTACAATCCACAAGTCTATTAGAAGTAGCCTCACAACCTTGCTGGATCAAAGAGAAGAGCACACCTGCACGCAGAATGGACCAAGTGGGGAAGCCGAATAAGGAGTTCAGTGTGGCTACATAGTCATCGGTAGTTATCACTTGAGGTGGAGCTAGACAGACATGGTGCAAATGTTCACGTGCTCACTAGATTTATGTTTCTTGGTTATGTATACACGTATATGTATATACATGTATGTACATATATGTGCTTTTTATATCAGATACGTGGCAGATACTACTATTATTAATGAAATAAGAAGGCAGGTTGCATTAATGTCTGTAAAAGCGAAACATAGGAATTTAGTAATTGCAAAAGTTCTAAAGTCTCCAGATCTTTCGTTTACAAATTTAGAAGGGAGCTGCTGAATAAAACTATGGAGATGGCCGCCAAGAGGAAGAGAAAAGAGCTCACTCACTTACTACACCTGAGTTTGTTAGAAGAGTGCACGGCTTGGCACGGCATGATGTATGAAAATCGTGGGAAGTCAATGTGCAACACTTTGTCAAACATCTTCAAGTGTCTGAAGGCACAATCATATACAAGGAATGTTCTTCATCAACACCTCGGGTGCAAATCACACGTTCTTAGGTGAGGTCGTCAGTTTATGTGGACAAAAACAACTCAAGGGAATCGTTTAATGGGTGCAAAATGACTCTTAAATGAATTGAAGCACCTAGATGAACAGGAGTGTCTTTGGTTTTTCTCCAACCAAATAAACTTCCACCAGGATCAAAAGGTCAATCCATGAAGTGATAGGTGGCTATGCTCGGGCGGACCCCACTGAAGTTCCAACTCCTATGCATGCACACGAAGTTTCCACCAACAGTGATGGTTTTCTGTGTTGCGAAGGACACATCACGACTCCTCAATTTTTCCACAGGACCTTAGACTCTAAGGCTTAGAGTCAATGTAGTTGCAGATGCAGATATCTATGCCTATATCGAGACTCTTCAAACCATTCTTGGAAGATCTCCCTATGTCTTCCAACAAGATTCGGCTCTATCTCATAAGGCTCTCAAACCACAGGATTGGACAGGGGAGAATTTTCACCATCACGTCACACCAAACATATGGCCGCCTCTTAAATCACCTGACCCTAATCCTTTCCATTAACACGTGTGAGCGGAACGGGAAGGGACGGAGCATGGTTGAAAAGAAAGTTAATAAGCATCCTCATAGCACAGAATTCTCCTCTCTGATGAATGCAATAGTCCGAGCAACGGAAGACATCAACAGTGACCACCTCATCAAAGCTTTCAATCAGTTGCTTTCGAACTTGAATTGGGTTGGTGATGGAAGCCGAAGGAGGATATATAGAATAAAACCTAGGTTAATATTATGTTTATTTGTTTAGTTATTGTAAGTTTCAACCATTAACAATTCCACTTTCCATTTTTCTGAAAGTGCGCAAGGTGTCCTCAGATGCCTTGCGCACTCTGAATTTAGACGACACTACCTACAATCCAGTTACCCCACTACATTCTATTAACTAAACAAAGACGTTATATGTGAAGACAGGTTATCTTCATAGTTTTGATGCGCAACCGAAGTGATAGTAATTAATGACCCGAATAGCTGTCAATTTGTCATAAGGGATGTGCGCTAGCACATTGATATGTATGATGGGTAGCTCGGACACAACCTATGGAATCGATCATCCTGAGACATGATAACAACTCTGCAGTTTTGAATTTAGTTTATCGATATCCTATCAATTGTAAATAAATGTTTTAACTCTACTCTTTAAAGATTCTACTTCATTTGACGGCATATTTTCTTGATAAGAAAGTCCTAACGAAGTCGAATACTGGTGTTTCTGACACTCATCTTGGCAAGAGAGTTGCATTCTAGAGACTCTAATGGGAAATTCCCATTCTGCTATTATTTTTTTGACAGCGATGGACAATGGCGTATACTGAATAAGCACGAAATCCATGAATGATTGTCGAATCTATGGCCTTTAGACTCGTAGCATTGCATGCCAGCAAAGTTAATTACTTCAAAATCGACGAATTAATGAAGTTATGAATATTGTTTGATATTCAAATCACATAACTTTCTTTTTAATTGTTAGTAGTAATATCTGCAGTTCTTGGCCGTGCAGAACTGCAGATATTACTTGACAATTAGATCTGCTATGGGGCAACAATTCCCGAGCAACTATCAAGCTAATTAATAAGCCGACCATTAATTATTAATCATTTAAGAACTAATATACCATACATCTGAAATTTTAGTTGCAAATTTTTCCAACTGAAGGATTCAAAGTTAGTTTTTGATTAAATGGATCCTAAATAAAATTTTTTATAAAAGATCACAGTCATTTATCTGGAGTGTTTATTTTAGGGAGTGAACAAAATTCGAATTTCAAATTTGAATTTTAAGAAAAGAGCAGCCAGACCACCTAGATGCTAGTGAGTTTATGCCTTCAACATGATCTAATGCATAGTCACAGGAGGTCTTTTTAACATTTACGTTCCTGACTGTTGATCCAAGACTTGTATGCGTTTGACGGGAAAGAACATATCGTTAAATATTCTCGGATACAGCCAATAAAACAAAGAACATTCATACTGATGGTGGATTAGATGTGGTACAAATTGACGTTCATTTGTTCAATTGATACATGTGAAATTCATAACTTCTGCGGCATTTTACTGTAAATCGATGTTTAACATGTATTGAATGGCTATTTTACTTTCAGCATGACGTCTTGTAAACAATTAAATAGAAACTCATAAGAAATTTGATAATGACAATAGTGATAATATATTAATTTGGGAATCAAGATATGCTGAATGTGCGTCTAGTAAAAAAGAGAGTAAAATAGATTTCGAGAAATAAAACACTGAATAACCTACTTGATTTATTGTTGTTTTGACACTGTTTTTGTATTTTAAAAATGCCCCTGCATTAAATGCTACTACAGAAACAAACATGTAGAAGCAACCTGAGAAAAATGCAGGTGGGATTTGCTCCACTTGGTTTGAAGGAAATAATAACTACGTGAAGGGTATCTGCAATGGCGTTTAGTAAATAACATTCCATTCCAATTTTACGCCATAGGTTATTAAAACAACCTAGTTCAGATAAGTGGAATAAAAGTTTATATTAGAGTTCTAACCGAATATGCCTACATACATGTATATCATATCATGATATAATTAAATAGATAGAACAGCTATGCTTCCATAATTTTACGCTTTGAGATTTGTCCTTGTTGATTCTATTTCCTAAAACTAGATGAAAGACGTCCCTCCTCTATTTATCGTATGAACAATACGCTGTTTACAAGGTATGGTTTTCGCTAATTCCTTGTAAGGTCTTCACTTTTCGTAACCGTTAATTTAAACGGTCCTTCCTACCTCCCCTGTTTACCTATTGAGCACAAGGTGTCAGTTATCCAAATGCAATTTTACCATGTAGAAATGGTAAATCTGCTCCCATCTACCAATATTATTGGTTTTCTAATAGGACCACCATTTTGAACTTTCTCTGAAGCTAAGGAGCTGATATCGCCGGGCCCTTTTATGCTTATGTTTATTTTGTTGGCAAAAGAAAACAACAACAGAAAAACACTTCACTTATCATACAAAAGTGGTCTGTATTTTCTCAAATAAAATTTCGCTACAAATTAGATTATGTCTTACGTGCACAGTCATGTTTAATCCCTATTTAACCAGCTGGTAAAATGGAGACACCATCGTTTTTATTTTAGTAATAATTTTAAGTTGGATATAATAATAATTAAAAGTTTAGTTATCTAAATACGGAATAAGTACAAATTATTTTCATTATATTTAAAATTTTTTCCTATTTAATTTTTCTATTCGTTTTATTTTCGAACTTGAAATATTCGAACTTTACACTCTCGTCAAAATAGTATTTCAACCAGTTAATTATAGAAAAATTTCACGATTTTTAAAAATTATATTTGATTAATAAATTACTCTAACCAAAACCCAAACCATATGTCTGCGTGTTATTTAAGAACACTGCAAACAAAGCTTCATGCACTGGGCCAGTTTTCCCTTAAGGAAAGCGATTTCATCGCTAGCAGTCCAACTATCCTCATAATCGTCATAATCTCTTGAATACTCATCAAGAAGCATAAGCCTCTCCATTCTAGAAACGTTGTCATTATCTTCTTTGTTTAGGGTTGCACTTATCTTTCCGACTGCCTTGGCAACATCATCCATCATCACAAAGATTCCTTCCAGTTGTTGGTCCTTGATATACTCTGATGGTTCAACAGAATCACCTAACAAAGCTTCTGCTCTCTTTGTCAGGTCTGTGAGTTGAGACAGTCTATCAGGTATTGATTTATAGAATTTAAAAGTATCATAATCACTCTTTTCTTCAATTTCCTTAAGTTCGGATTCTAGATACTCCAAAGTACCTTCTAGAATGGCCATTGTAAATTTGAATTCAGTAGAATTGCGAGTTTTCTGGTTGGGATTAGAGAAGTTTGTGCTAACCAACAGATTGTATGCCATTCTATTCAGAACAGTGAAGGATGTGATTCCTTTTGCAATCTCTTCATATTTTCTTTCATTTGATTCAGTTCTTTGAGGTCTTTCAATGTAATCGTATTTCGGTTGTCTCGCTTCATTACTCTTCACGGTTTGATCCTGTGCACTGGAGCTCTCTTTCTGAGTAGTAGGATACTTATGAGGAATGTTTCGATAATCATCTCTGAAATCATTAGAATATCGATTTGGCGTTGTGTAGATATTTCTTCTATAATCTTCGGGATCTCGTTCATGGAACCATTCAGCAGGATTGTGCCAATAAGAATTAGAGGCCCCAACAAGGTCTGAATATCTTCTTCTACCAGTTGGTTCTCGTAAAAATTGATTTTCTGGAGCGAACATACCATAATCTGACCAAGGATTTCTGAGATAGGCTGGTCTTCTGTGAGTTCGAAGAATTCCGGGCCAGTCGGAAAATTCACGAAATCGATTTCTTGATGGGACTCCAAATCGTTTCCTTGGGAGAGTTCTATGAAGATTTCTAGCTTTTTGCTCACTTTTATTTTTGAATGGCTTAATATTCTGAATTTTCAGGATTGACGATTCAGGCATCTCATTTTCAACAAAACTTGGCTGTAAGACTGGTTTGCGTGAGGTATCTTCTTGATTTCTTTCAGCAGTTATTGAGGAACCTTCTAGACTTTCTTTATAAGATGGAGTCTCATTTTCAGTTATTACTCCTGAAAGGAAGTTTTCAAAATGTTTCTGAATTTTCGCTGCAGCTTCCTCTCTTTCAGCTTCCGTTAATTCGCCTGGTTTAGCTGCATCAAGATCTATCTTGGTTGCTGTGAGGGGTTTGGGTACCAATTTCGACGCTTTTTCCTTCTTTTTCTCCAATCGTTGAATATTCTGTTGATAATAAGGGAGGTATCAGTTAATAAGATGAAAAAAGAGAGAAAAAAGCGTAGCTAGAGGCAATTGATTGCACGCGTGACCAAATTCTACCTTATTAGGACTCTACGCATTTAGAGGGTACATGTGATCAAGCAAGCTACGGCTTCTAGTCTCAGCAAAAATAATATGGTACCATGAGAAATACGCCGCACAAAATTTCCATAAATCAAGTTTCCTTTTCTTGTTTACAATTTTATAGAATTTTACTAGTCAGTCGATTTTGACGTGGTGGAACAATTTTTAATTAACTGGAGAAATTCCTTTTTCATAATCACGTTTTCCCCACATTAGTACTTTTTAGCCAGAAGAAAGGGAATTATCTTGAAATCAACTGTGATCACGTAGATTCAATTTCTATTTATTAATTTTTATTAACAAAAGGGAAAGTGAAATGTCGGTTTTTCAAGAGAGCTGCCCCAAGATACCTGACCTAATCTAAGTCGATTGTTATATTACTGCTTTCCTTAAAAGGCTTCGGAAGGGAAGATTTATATCGTATTAACATTATAAGAAAGAATGATTAGGGCAAACCTAACCTTTCTTAGCTGTTATAAAAGACAAAATGTCAATACTGACAAAACCTATCGATCAGTTTAATCGTGAACATGAATTCATACGTGAATCAAGGGTTTGAATCCTGAGATGTAAACGCAGTGGACTATATGCATTAAGTAGAAGGGAAAAAAAACGGTGAGCCGTAAGTTGAAGTATATTAAACTCTTTCGATGCCATATTATTTTCCTGCTTTGTACTCCAGCTCTTAATGGTCTATTTGCTCATGTGTAAACGACGTAAATGTAAGGTCGAAATTACGTCATTAAATTACTCTAACTGGAGAATTCAAATATACTTACTCTGTCTCTCATACGTGAATTTAAAATGCTATAATTTTAATTGATTTGTGGCATATGACCTCTGGGTTGCATATACTTTCAGATGGGATAGAAAGGTAAAATATGTATAAACGAACTCATAAAGTTAACTCACCTTTTGATTGATCGAGTCACAATAGTCAAGAACATCATTTTCAGATTTAGCGAATGAAGTACAACCACCTTTTCGACATAAAACAGCTCCCTTCTCGCACTTGCATTCCCGACATCCATCGTTAAAGCTGCCGTTTAAAATAATTAAAAATGATCATTACGATAATCATTTATTTAAACAGTGACATGATAGAGTTAAAGATATTTGATTTCTCAATTTTGGTATGAAATAAGGTGAACAAAACGGAGATCGATATAATCTGTACTAATATTTTTCGGGTTCGTTAATTTGTTGAATATTTAGGGATTGAAAGAGCTTTGCGAAGAATAATTTGTGATAAATAATAAGCTTAATAAATTAGCTTACCTTAATCCATTGGGTTTTCCTTTGCAATATTGACGATAATCAGTAATGCATTGAACTTCGACATTTTCGCTGTTGGTCTTCATGGGAACACAAAGAACTGCAAAAATCAGAGCTAGCATGATAAGAAATGCTAATTTTAGATACCCCATTGTTGAATTGGATCACCTCCTTTGCAGTTTAAATATTCTCTAATAAGCATTAAATCAAAATACCGCCCAACCCAATTGTTGAAAGGAGTTTCCGCATAATTTATTGCATCGTTGACAGTCAATTAACATTCATTTTAGTTGCATTTTTTCTTAAATAAAAATTACCAAACATAGCTAGTGGGTAGAAATTTGAGGTGCAAAGAATGTTTGACAGCGTTAACTAACTAAAATTAGTTTATGTCATCGATGTGGATGCTTTATCTTCATTTATTATTGCAATTTAAGTGAGGGTCTCTTAAGTTGCCAAAAGTCTTATCGTTTCGGCTTTTCGAACACAATATCAGATGTAAGACTCACTATATATCTTCATTCTGTTCAGATGTTCTTTCAATGTCCAACTTTGGGAATATTTATATCGGTATTTAAGCGGTTTCAAGATGGGATCTTATCCATCATGATTAACAATCTAACACTTTTTTGTTTTATTTAGCAGCATTGAGCTCTAATCTTGTTCCATGATATACTTCTATAACGATTATTTATTCAGACCAGTAGAAAAATTGGTCGTAATGTCTGTACCACCGAATGTGATAAATACATTTACAACCCATGTGACTGATGATTAGCCCGATGAGTAAAATTTATTTCTCTCACTTAAACCCCAAGAAGACTATGTCTGTTTCAATTTATATTTCTACTAACACCATTTTATAAAAATCAGATCATAAAAAAGATTAATAATGATATTTGAAAAAGGCCAAAGATAAAAATCTAATGGTATCATTATATTTCGTGGTAACATTAATCCAAAATGGAATATATACGCTTAATGAATTTAATTTACCTAAATTCGTTTCTAATCAGCTTTCAACCTCACTCAGGTTTGCAAATAACTCTCTGAGACCCCACAAATGAGTATCTTGTTGACAATCTGTGAAACTATTTTTAGCCTAAAAGCAACTACCTTCGAAAAAGTACCAACAGTTCACATGCTTTTTCATGTAAATGCAACAATATATACAAGGTGATTGAAGAGTAGCTCTCTACTTAGAGATCAAATATTGTATTTATTAAATAGTTTTTTGTAAAAGGGAAACAGGAAGAAACACAAAAACATGGAATTTTATATGAAATCCATTCGGGACTCTATTATGGGACCAATGTTGTTTCCTTGATATTTTTTTGCTTAACGGTACATGATAGTCTCCGAGCACAGACTTCCGTAATGATGCCTCATCTTCTCTGCATTCTAAAAATCGATTTGGAACTTCAAGATGTGCCACTAACTTGGTGCATTCTTGAGTATTCAATTATCTGGAAACCTTTTAATCAGTTTATATAGGCCAACGTAATCGATATCGTAGACCCGGCAAAAATTTATCCAAATTTTTAAAAATATAAAAATTCCCATTCTGTATATTTTTGTTCTAATTGTGCAGTCGGGTTCTAGCAATTTCACCAGTGTCGCGCGTAAACGGTAGGAATGGTTATTTTTGTCACCTTTTACTCTAGAGAGTGAAGATCCATATTTAGGCTTAATGATTTAATCAAAATAGGTCTCCTTTAATAATATTCGTAACGTGTTAGAAACAACTTATAAGACGCCTAGAAGATCCCAGAGAGAATATATCTTAACTAGATCTTGCGGTATAATCTTGTATCAATTACAATTGAGTGGATAGACAAGATAGACTCACTTGAACACAGAGTGGAAGTCAATCATACTGTCTGAGAGGGGTCTATCATGTTGGCCAGACTCTAAAAGCTTAGATCCACTAAAAGCGAATTAACTGTTATATGCAAGAAACTCCTTAATCCCCACTTTCATCCAACTTAGAAAGTAGTATTAGTGAAACTCTACAAGCAGTTGCAATGTGAATTTAATTGACTGAATTAAGTTGAATGCGTTCGTAAAACAAAAGTCATTCACTTTGGTTATTAAGAGATTCTCAGGTTGAGGATATAGTTAGAAATAGACTTAGTCCACAAATTCCAAGAAACTAATCTTTATATTGAAAATGTCACCGAGTGCACATGAAAGACAGCCCTTCGTGTTATATATTCATTAAATTTAAAAAAATCCTCATTCACACCAGTATCTATTCAAGTGATTTGACTTATTCCCTTGATAAGTATGACTGCTGTGCGACCATATCAGTTTGAAACAACAGTGTACGAGCGAATATGATTTACAAGTCATGTAATCATTCCAATACAAAATTTTAAACTTTGTGAAACTTTTGTTGGAAGTAGACATATGTAGTGGAGTTTCACATCTAAAGCTCCAATATGTTTCTCTGGCATAGTTACGTCGTTTAGTAATTAGATGTCTCTCCTCCTCATGGCTAGGCTTGCTAGCATTTACTTTTACTGAGACATTCAAATCCCGGGTAGAAGTATTATCTGATTTTTCAAAATCCAAACTGATTAGCACTCCAGCTACAAATACGGCAGCAACTCTACATAACTTCGTGTTGCATATTTTACGATTTTTATCACACAGTAATTTTAATTGTTTCTTTGGATGTTATGCTTTATTTGTCTTTGATCTCTACCGATATAGGTATTTGTCATGGCTGCGAGGACCATACAAGAAATTGGATATGATGTCAAATTATTACCTACTAATGCAAATCAGTAGTAGTATTTGATTCAGTATGAAAAATCGACGAAAACATATACATGTTCACCGCTGAAACTTTGTTAATTTCCCCAAATTATGCACTCAATTACATAAAGTAGATAGCTCATAATATTTAATCATTGTATTACTAAATGAAAGAGAATAATTAGTTGGATAATGAATAATAATCACCAAATAATAGTTTCATTTGGTATAGAAGATACCTTTAATATGAAACAGAAGGGTCATCAGAAGCGCTAAATTCCTGTCTGATTCAAATCAAGCTGATATGGATATGACGAAATTGACAAAATGCTGGAAAGTGCAGTGGCCATACTCAGCAAGACATTGGCACATCACAATTTTTGCGCCTATATTTAATAAATCTAGTCTACCTTATTATAAGAAAAAGAGGCGGCAGTCTGCACGTAATATCCACAGCGAAACGACACTTGATAAAAACGAAAAGCGTTCCCAGGACACCTCCGTTTCAAATACCATTACTGTCCGGATGATCCTTTAATTAACCCCAAATAGCTGGGAAATTAGACCAAGGACCGACCGATTTACAAAGTAAACATTATATTGAAAATTAAATCCGGTCAAAATCCACAAAATCGATGCTCGTAAATATAAATCCAGTGATGTGGACGGTCAACAGCACTAGTTAATTCAAGTCAGCAAAGGGAGTAGTAAAACGCGAGATTTCGTACCTTTCCTCTACCTTAGTCACATGTTACAACCATCAATCAACACTTAGCTACTGTAATACCACTTAGGATATTAAGCCTTCGATTAAACAGTAGGCGCTATTTAATTGAAGGTATATTTACAATGCTATTAGCCAGTCGTACAAGCATCTAGTACCGCAATATGTAAAACTAAACTACAATTAGCAAAAAAAGCAAAGGATGTTTGGCTGTTACAACTCTTTGAAGGCAAAAGAGAATGTATCAAACTAGATACCGAAAGAAAATATATCAATTTATAACCAAAAGCTCAAACCTATTACTGGAAGCCAGTAAACATCAACAATACGTATTCGATATGACAATGGTGTTCAACAAAAACGATACTTGACTATACCAAATTTCAAAATCTCCATTATTAATAAAAACCAAACACAGGAAAACAACCAATTGTAGAACACACAAATATCAAGAGGCACACGAACATTATATCCAACAATAAAAAATTACATTACTACAATTATACAGTATACTTCTTAGTTTTAGGAGCAGCTGTTGGAATTTTAGGTGGTGGAGCCGGAGTCTTAGGCATTTTAACCGGCTTTGACAATACAGCTTTCTTCTGTTCTGGAGTCTTATCTGATTCAGCGGAAGTAGGCTTCTTGGCTACGGAAGCCATCTTTTCAACCTTCAGAACCACGACCATCTCGGTTTCCTGCTTCTTAGCACCTGATGCATCAAATTCCGATGCTTCAACTTCAGTAGAAACGTCTGCAGCAGGATTCTCCACTGATTTAGAGAGAACAGCAGGAGTGGTTGTACCCACAAGAAGCTTCTTTCTACATTCAACCAAGCGCTCTTCACGACGAACCTTAGCCTCACGTTTGAGCTGATGCATAGTCTCGGTTTGGTCTTTCAAGTGCTTGGCACGAACACGTTCACCTTTTTCTTGTGAATGTGATCGATAAGAACGCGCTTGTTCTTAAAGATGTTGCCCTTACATTACTGATACAAGAAGCGGTACCTACTAGAAAGATGTGATAAGTTATCCAACAAAAAATCAAACTTAGTTTATGACAATAAGACACTAACAGATGCTTTTCGATCCTGTGAGAACCTCGGTAACGCTTCACAAGATGACAAAGAACACGCATTCTCCCCATCCACAAAACCTTTTGCGGCATACGAGCATCAGAGGTACAATTTCTCTGACCGATACCAGTGTGACGACCAAGACGGCGGGCGATGACCTGACGCATTACATGGAAATGTGACTGAACAGTAAAAGGCTTGCGAATGATTAAATCATCTTTGTACAATTTGCGAATAAGTTTACGAGAATTGGCCGAGGCAATGGAGGAGTTTTCATTAGTCAAGCCAAATTTTCTTTTTACCACAGCTAAGACAGAAACGGCGAGCCGCTTCTGACATCCTAAGTAACTAGAACTTAAAAATAGTATTTTCCTCAATTAAATTAATCCATGAAAAACCAAAAGAAGAGATACGCACACTCCAACACCATAAATCAGAACACCCGCCTTCGTAACAGTGCCCTTGGGTTGTTTTAATCACAGTAATAAAAAAGAATGCAGACAATTTTATTAAGTTCAAAATAAAGACAAGTTATTGTGCTTCCCTAAGTATTTAAAATAAGAGGTTATTTTTTTCCAAAGTATTAAAGAATAAACTTTCGGTAATATTATCGAATATTCATAAAGATTTGATTCAAGGAAAATTCACAATTTCCTGAGTACTTGTGTCATTATTCTGAATTATTTGAGCGTTATAATCTGCTCTTCCCCACAGGTTACAGTAATCGACTCCTAGATTCCCTAAGACATTGCACTAGTTACAAACACGACCTGAAAACACCACAAAACAAAACGACCCAAACCATTATACCAACTCAAGACTCACTTTTTTATTGATTTACAGCCGTAATGTAAATAAATTCAAGCAAATAAAAGGGAATTAAAGGAAGCAGATATTAATAGGTGGAAAGTAAAGAACTTGACTGTTATAACGTGTAGAGGTGACTATCGTGGCCACATCGATCGTATAGATGAAATAAGTAAAGTCGCTCTTGTCGTCAGATCAGTTCGGAGGTGGCAGACAAGCCACCCCCAATTTATCTATAAGTAAATTAAGTGGACGTCCGTCATATCTCATTGTCGGAGTCTCGGCGTGATGTTAGACACCAGTTTACGTATCTATGTGCAAACACAAAAACACACAGCGGGACCGGCTGGGGACTCCACTGTAGTGGAGTTCATATCGTAAGTCAATCATTTCTAATTGCAGATGATGATAGACATCTGCTGGCCATAGCACGAACATATAAGAATTATTGTGGGAAAAATAACATTTTCGAATTTTTAACAAAAGTGTTCACCATTATGTAGTTATCGTTTACCCACTTTGCACTTGTTTCCGATTTTGTTCTTGCTATAACGTAACCAACTAGGAGTTTTGGTAGTAATCTCGCAGAGCCAACAATCTAGAAAACTCGGTAATGTAGCGACTTAACACAGAAGCTAATAACCCACGGCAGATAAGAAGGCATGTTATAGTCAA
>CAADRB010000055.1:0-45382 GCA_900708905.1 Hymenolepis diminuta | reverse complement strand
TTGACTATAACATGCCTTCTTATCTGCCGTGGGTTATTAGCTTCTGTGTTAAGTCGCTACATTACCGAGTTTTCTAGATTGTTGGCTCTGCGAGATTACTACCAAAACTCCTAGTTGGTTACGTTATAGCAAGAACAAAATCGGAAACAAGTGCAAAGTGGGTAAACGATAACTACATAATGGTGAACACTTTTGTTAAAAATTCGAAAATGTTATTTTTCCCACAATAATTCTTATATGTTCGTGCTATGGCCAGCAGATGTCTATCATCATCTGCAATTAGAAATGATTGACTTACGATATGAACTCCACTACAGTGGAGTCCCCAGCCGGTCCCGCTGTGTGTTTTTGTGTTTGCACATAGATACGTAAACTGGTGTCTAACATCACGCCGAGACTCCGACAATGAGATATGACGGACGTCCACTTAATTTACTTATAGATAAATTGGGGGTGGCTTGTCTGCCACCTCCGAACTGATCTGACGACAAGAGCGACTTTACTTATTTCATCTATACGATCGATGTGGCCACGATAGTCACCTCTACACGTTATAACAGTCAAGTTCTTTACTTTCCACCTATTAATATCTGCTTCCTTTAATTCCCTTTTATTTGCTTGAATTTATTTACATTACGGCTGTAAATCAATAAAAAAGTGAGTCTTGAGTTGGTATAATGGTTTGGGTCGTTTTGTTTTGTGGTGTTTTCAGGTCGTGTTTGTAACTAGTGCAATGTCTTAGGGAATCTAAGTATCGATTATGATAACTACACAATAGTGGATATTTTCATCTTCACGTATGTTCAAGTTGGAGAGAGAAGAGTTGTCACCAATGAGTGAACTTAGATTAATAATCATCTTTTCATAATTTAGATCTGCATGATGCACCGATTGAAAGTAGGTCAGACATGGGTGGTGGTCTTTTCTGTAATCTTTACGAATCAGCATGGTAATTGGAGTGGTGCTGGAGAATCTCTCATGTTGTTTTCATCGATATTGCAGTACCAAGTTGCAAAATTTTTGCCTATAAGAGGATTATGATGAAAAATACTTGCGTTTTTCACATATTCTTGAGATTCTTGTCGACATTAAGAAATTCATCTTGGTGAAGGTATTTCTGACGATTGTAGAGAATCGGGCTTCCATATTCGCGTAATTTAATATTTGCTTCGCCAAAACTGTTATGACCTGCTCTCTTCTAAAGGCTGCCCTAACCGACTTTTGGATTCCCTAAGACATTGCACTAGTTACAAATACGACCCGACAACACCACTATTCATAACGACCCAAACCACCATATCGAAATAAGACGCACGCTTCTGTATCGATAGGCCGATTTGTATTATGCGCCATTGATATCGCAATGTAGGTAAATTAGTTGGAATAAAAGGGAATTAAAAGAATGAGGAACTGGAAGGTGGAAAGTAAAGAATCTCAAACATGAGAATTATTTTGGGGAAAATACTATTTTCTTATACTTAACAGTTATCAATATCTCCAATAAATCCTCTACATTCCAAGCCTACTGTGTTCTAGCCACTTTGAATGCGTCCTGACTAATTTTGGCGGTAATTTATACTAGAGAACTCTGCTAGAGACTGATCGTTCTTTCCAGCTGCTGGTTGGACTTATAAGAAGATTACTAATGTTTTAACAAGTGTTTGTCTGGTATCTGCTACTAAGGATGAAAGGTAGTTAAATACTTTATGAAAATATTTAGTCAAACAAGAGATACTACTTTTTTAATGAAAAATATAATATTGAAGAGAAAACTTCAAGTCTCCTAAGTTTGTTAACTAAAGATTGAAAGAAAGGTCAAGTTCAAATAAAATGATGATGAATTGAATATATTATACGCTTAATGAATTTTGCATTTAAAATATATGAGAAATGACACAAATATTTTTGTGCACATCCATTAATGTTTTTACAAGTAATAAGCCCTGACTTAATCAAACGGCCAATGGTTGAGCACATTTCAGATTAACATGCATAGAGCGCACTGATACAATGTTTGAAAAGGGAAAAGGTGTGACAAGTTTGAATGTAAGATTCAATAATTGTTCGGTTTCGCAATTTAGAAGAATTTGACAAAATTTTGAATTAATTTTAAGTACTTGATTTATTTCCTTTAACCGTTGAGGATATGTTATATTTTGATTTCTGAACATTTCCTCATAGAGAAAGACATGTAGCGGCTAAGGGATAACAGCAGATGAAGAAAAGGGACACCAAGGATTGTGTTAGACAGGATGTATTGAACAAAATTCGNAGACACCTTGAAGTCTGTCGTGCAATGCACTTTTCCATATAGAAAGTGGTTGCCTAATTCGAGAAGTCATTCAATTTATAGGTTTAGAAGGTATGGTAACTTCACTTGTAGATGTAATCAGAGCTTCATTTTCAACAATCAGTAGAGCTTATGAAATAGCATTCATCATTTGTATCCTATTTGAACACTCTTAAGTAAGTTATAGGGAAGTCTTAAATCCGGTCTCCAATTTGCCACAACGCTCAAATGTTAAACACCCCGGGAAAGATTATTTTATTTTTTGCTGTAGTTAATTTATTTCGCTTACGAATTCAATGACCATTGTTAAAATCGAACAATCATTGTTTACTAAATTTGTGGTCAGTGTTACGAGGCGTGAAATTGGACAGGACAGATATCAGATATATCAGGTGATGATTCGATCAAAGTCCATCAGCACTTTCCAGCATTGAGAGAATTGATCAATCACACTATTTATTGATACTTGTTGGTCAGGTGATTTCTGAGTCATTCCACTTCAATATTAAGAGGTTAATCACACATAATTAACTCTTAGCAGAAGGTATATCGACCCTCGACTACTCCGTCCTAATAACTGTGACAAATGCCCAATTTTGGAAATTTCCGTATTAGTATACCAATACCAATAATTTGGCTTATTTCATCGAAGTATTAGAAAAGTCTATGAAATAATCTTCTTCTTTTCTCTCAATTTAAACCATTTTTGTTAAAACCAGTAAAGAGTCTTGCCGAGAGGTAATCGAAATTAGCATGACTTCCAGCTCTATGCATTTTATCACTGAAAGACCAGACAAACCCAATTTCACTGAAAGTAAATGGGAAGACATTTCAAGTTTTGAATTAAATCCAGTTATTTTATCGTCACCGAGCGTTATCATTCATATTCAATCAGTGATATCTCCCTATGAGAACTATCTTGAAGTAATTATCGAGACTGGAAATCCTTAATTCTCGGAATAGACGAATGTTTATTGACACATGAATACCCGGTTAGAGTAGCGCAGCAACATCATAAATTAAATGAGAGATTCAAAATCTTATAAACATTAATGCATTCATTAGAGTAAAACAGATTTTTTCATACTCTGATGCATTTTGAAAGGTGCCTGTAACTCAGTTAATAACTTAGATCACAGCAGTATAGAATAAAGATGCGCTTTAGTCGAGAAACTGACGGTGGGACGCAATGGTTTTTCGATCAGCAGAAAATCGATGAGAACACCCGCGTAAGATCAAAAGATCAAGGTGTGTAAGTGCATTCGAAAATTGAATCAAGAATCTAAAATGACTCATACTTGCAATCGCTTTGCAATTTTTTAATGGACTTTAATTATTGATAAGTCGGCGTTCTTTCTTTCGTAGTTCGAACGATACTACGAATGCGGTAATTTATAATGCTGAAACTCACGTTTTATTATTTGAGCAGATGTAGCAGAAATTCTCATTAAAATGAGGAATTAGCGGCAAAGAGAAAACGAAGAGAGAACGTATATTCACTCTACTAGGGTTCTCTTCTCATTTTTCATGTGAAAATGGACCAACTAACCGAAAACGGACGTGCTTTGACATTAATGTGAAAAACTCTCGAGATTCTCTAGCGAGTATTCCTGCAAATACAATTGACTGGTGGATAAATGTATCAGTGATTGAAAAATCACAGGACTTTAAGATGACTGTACCATCTGTTAATATTTACACGGCTCTTTTTCTCTAATTTAGAACAAAAAATACAACTATTAAGAGTGCATCACGAAAGAAAAAAAATAGATAAATAAAGAAACGAACAGTACAACTAATAAATACTATTTATTAATCAAATTTAAGTATATAGCCACTCTAGATCACAAAGAGCTTTTCAAATACAGATGTGCAATATGATCGAAAGCCAGTGCAACTGACCATCCATATGACTAAATGCGAATTGATTAAGTTAACCGTCTGTTTGTTCGACCTGTCTAACTATTGAGTCTTCCCCATTCCACCAATGCACTTTGTCAATTTGTCAGCTTTGAGACTAACGCTCTCTTAGTTCTCACCTGGTACATGTATTCAACGGCTTTTATGCTTCTCTCCTATCTTGATTGCGGTAAAATTCTTACAAACTTAAAAAGCCTAAAGCTGACTAATATTGCTTTATTCTGCGCTCGGCGACACGCAAGATGTGGACTTGTCGTAACGATACTTTATTTTGGAGATATTCGATGGCGATATTTGAGCAGTTAATATATGTGCAAACTTCCATCCAGAAATTAACTGCACTCATTTTGCATCCTAATCAACAAAGCCGAGATGGGGTATTATGTCCCATTTATAATCTCAAAGGAAAGCCAGTCTTTGGAGAAGCACATGCAGACTTTGATACATTCTGCTCAGCTCACAAATTGCATTGTCCGTTTTGTGGGCCGCCTACAATAATTCCCTTCCTTCTCATGAATTTCGGTCAGCAAGAGACTTTAATTCTTCCCCTACTGTTCTGCTGTTCGCCTTTTTCCTATAGTTGTGCGGAAACCATGAGATCTTAAGAAATAAATCTTTTCCGGTTTACAATAGTATTAAATTATGAATTGGCAGTTTCGCAACATTTCGTATACGCTTTCGTATATATATCGATAAATGGTAACTTGTCTCACACCTATTGCAATTCATTGGAATATGCGTGTTATATGACGTCTTGTTTTCTATACAACTGCAAATTATCCATATTCTGAGTTGTTATATAATTGGACACATATTCAAAATGCATGTACCAACTACAACTTTAAAAACCAACTGTGGTTATGTAGCTAGAATAGACGCTACCACTCAATTTTATGACTTGCAAATCAAATTGTGTGCAAACACATTAGACTCGGTCTCTTAACTTCGAGATTTTTAAAACTCACAATGCGCATCTTAAGCCACGAGAACCCGTATTCAGCGAACTATTCTCACTAACCTTCTAACCAAATTTAAATACCTCCAATAACTTCGGTCAACACGATCCCAAGAGCAAAATTTAACTGGACTCGAACTCAAAAGAATTCCATTTTTCGACTCAACTTCCATTTCTTCCTCCCTCATGTGAAATTTACTTCTTTACCTAAGTAACTCGTCACTTAATATTACTCCTCTTAACTTAAAACTTAGGACATAGATATCTCCTAAACGAGCACATTTACTTTGGAAGGCTTCTTGATTAAAATTTATGGACACATAATGCAAAATCAGGTGAAGAGTTAACCACTCTCCAGGATAATGCGACGGAGGACAGCACATGTATCGAAAAGTAGCCGACAACGAACGGCTGGGAATATAGTACCACCTGGCCACTTCCCCTCGAATACACGCAGACATTCACAAAGGTGGACACGCGACAATCCAGGATGACACGTTTTATACCTCCCACAACCCACAATCCTCGTACTTAAGAAGAAGGCCACAAGATTAATGAGGTAAAAACAACTTTCTCTTATAAAAATGATACCAACTCTAAAAGCGAAATATACAAACGCTAATAACTATTGAGTACTCTTCAACCTGAGTGGTTTTCTTCGGGTAGGAGCTGAAGATGAAGTCTGTGAATTACATTTGCGTTTCCTAGTCTTCACCAAGTCAGCTATACTCACATCCAGCGATGATGAAATATCTTCCAACAGTCCCGAAGAATTCGCTTCTAGGGAAAGTTCAACATGCGAAATGGCCTGTGAGGATGGACTATCATTTCTTTGGGGTTCAGTTGAGGCAGTATCAGAATTGATATCGTGATAAGGGGGATCGATATTCGGAATTTTCACTTCTGATGATCCTATATCAGTTCTTTGGGGCTCAGTTGACTCAGTATCAGAAATCGAATCGGGTAAGACGAAAACGTGATCGAACCCAGGTGAATTGGGAGTCTCGAACTTAGGGGAAGTTCTAACACTCTGCATAGGAATAGAAGATGCAAACAGAGTTGATCTTCGACGTTTGACAATGGGGGATGTTTTCTCAAGCACGGGAGGTATAACTGAGGTCTCTACTTTGTCCAAATTTGTCGAGAGTGGACGTTTAGCAGGGAGTGGAGTTGAAAAGGCAGTGGGTGCTGCTGGATTCGCGGGTTTGGGGACTTCATCTTGATCTATCGAGACATTTTGAACAAGAGACGTTTTGGAAGGTGAGGCAGCAAGAGGAGCTGAAATTGACTTTCGTGGACGACAGAGGCCAGTTCTAGTTCGGATTTTTGAAACTGAGGGACTGCCAACTAACGCCTCATGCTTGATGATACCACTTTGTTCTTTCACGCTAACAATAGAAGACGCAGAGGTGGATTCTGCTTTTGACGTGCAAGGTAATGGAGATGTAAAATTGGCAGAAGAACGAAGACATCTTGATGCTGAGACATGTGTCGAGGAGGTTCCAGAAAAGAATTTCTCAAAGTGCGATTCCATACAGGCCTGCATGTAGGAGTGGAACTGGGGCGTCTAAAACACAAAGGGACACTTAGAACGAAGTGAGCTTTTTATATAATCGTGGATGGAGTCTATTAAAAAGACAAGAATGTGTTTGTAATGTGTTTATCTATCAGAGGTCAAAGACTAGATACCCGGTGTATTTTCAGCAATTTGAACAACTTACAACATGACTGAATGTGATTTCCATAATCACATCTATCTTTTTATTTCTGATCAAGAAAATTGTCGAGAAATACTTCCCACAATGGGATCTTGAAATCATTATGGATACTAGCATCGCTTAACACTTAATACCTAACAAATATAGTTAACTTAGATATCTGCCAAGTCTGAGGCCACGAGATCAATGTAGATGACCAACCGCAATTATTACATCGGGATTAGCAGAAGGATAATAGAATGCAAGTTTCTCCTTCGAGTGGCTCCAACATATCGTCCCTCTATTCAAATCAAGTGTTGCCAACACTTTGGAAACTTAAAACTTGGCTCTTCAATGAACTCCCAAATTATTACGCACATTACTAACTCCTACTACGAAAGTTCCCAAATTTCTAACAATTACGGTTACAAATTTCCCTCAAATTTCGAAGTAAATGCCCAAAATAATATTGGATTTGTCTAGTAATGAGTACAACAAGGCGTGTCTTCTAATCACACATTGCCCGTATTGTATCGAAACTACACGCCTAAGGGTCAATAGCTAAAAGCAAAAACCCACAACAAACAATTTAACCCAAAATAAGACTATATTACCTCTTTCCACGGAGTTTGAAAGCGTCTGTTTACTGAAATATCCCTTGCAACCGTTTCAGTAGTGACATAACTGGCTGTAGTATAGTTTAAGAGAACGCAGTTGACAGCCGGACTTCCATTAGGGGGAAAATCAGAGTCCATTTGAAGCTTACTGATGCTCTTGAGCTGCACGTCAGTAAAACGAACTCGATTTCTTGCTGAGAGCACGGAGTTGAGACAGTAGCGCTGAATAGTAGGGAAAAGAGAATCAAATTAGCTGTTGATCAAAGACACGTGAATTGAAAGGAAGTAGAACAAACTTCTAATCCTCCCCAAATCCGAAGGACCGCAATCGTGCTGAAATCTTCCTCACCATCTTCACCTCGCAATGAGGCAAGATAGACCACTCCGAGGTCAGAATTACCAATGGAACTGTTAGTTCCTCCTCCTCCTCCTCCACCTGAAATATTTGTGGTCACAGAAGTAGTGCTCTTTGTGCCTATCACCAAAGCTGTAAAGTCCACAATTTTTGCACGATCTGAATAAAAAAAAACAGTAACGAGCTAGCGATTTCAGCTGTGCGTGTGTGGCACCATGGAGATAAATGCAGTCTTTGTGTTTTGTGACATCACGCGTCCACGAAATGATACAATGTCACACTCTAACTCTAAAAGCCTTGGCAAATGGCTAAAGGTTGGCCGATCAATCTTTAATTTTGACAATTTTTTCTTGCTGCTAGGTGCCAACAGGTGGTAGAAAGTAAAACGATGGCAGGGAGTAAGACAAACCTTCCACTGATCTAATGTATCATGGCTACGAAACTTCAATCACGACAGTTTCACTATTTTTGATGATCAAATCGATTTCAGCAGGTATTATACAAAAAGGAATAGACACATCAATGGTATTTAATAATGATGAAATTAGTCCTCCCAACGTTATAAAAGAGATCAACGCTCGAATGAATCAATTCCGAGTTCCACCATCACACTGTAAAAACCCGAGTAAACAACTAAACTCAATTCACCACTGGGAAAAGAGACAGCCAAGAAGTTCAACGGACAATTGTGATCAACAATCGAGAAATATATGGAATTCTAAACACTCATTCTCAAACCTGATTTCAATAAAAAAATCTCCAATTTAAACGACTGTCCTGTCCTCAATCCTAGATCTATGAGCTACACAAATTATAGCCTGTAAGAGCATTGGTATTGTTTTTGCCCACAGTACAGAAGTGATTCTAAGTAATTGAATCGTGGAGAAGCCTCGATTTCGTGACTACTAACACGCTGAGTCACTGAGGCACAATGTAGTCATCATTAATACAATTGAAAGTATCAAAAATCAAGACTAACCAGATGGATCTTTAATCACGTTTCTCAACTCTCCAACGGAAAAGAAATTCCTCGGTCGGTAGATGGTTTCAATGAGATCTTGAACTGACCTCGTATCCGTCGGTTGACCCTGTCTGAAGAACTTTACCATCTGAGTTGCTTTTAGAGGACGAACTGTTGTTCCCCGACCTCCGGACAGGCTCACCAATTGGCCATTTTCGGTGCCACTCAAGGAGAGGGATACGAAAGGATCTGTGGAACGTGTGGTTGAAACCTAAACACACAACTACTTATATGCATTTCAGTAGACAGACGTAGGATGTTTGTGAATGTGAGTTTTAATCACAAGACTATCACACAATTAATTATAACTACTATGAATAAATATGGCAATCATACATGAAGTCGAGTTAACTGGACGACAGATCCTTCTCGCAAGGCTTCTAACATTTCTTCAGTTGGATTCCACAATGTCAGAGGCAGTTCTTCAAGTCAGACACATGAATATTTAGTAATTTTCACAAATCAAGCACGAATCTGCAAAACTTAACGCACCACAATGCTTCCTTACATCTTGAGGATGAATACCAGCTACCTGAAGTCGCAAAAGCTGCGTCACCTGAAGATTTACAAGATTAGGATTAGTACAATGCAACCATGGCGAGATCCTTGAGGCTGAATGAAGCATATACCTCTCGTTTGGAAATGGAGTGGGAGAGAATTTCCTGCATGGCCGTCTCTTTGTAACGGAGCATAGCGTCACGTTGAGCGGCAGAGAGGTCACTTTCAGCGAGACCGGGATCAAGAGCACTATTAACTGCATTCCACAGGCCCTCACCGTCCAGCCCCAAAGAATTGAGGAATGCGGTCTTTGGTTGGGACCGACGGCCGCGTCTGCCTAAAAACACAAACAACATTAATCATATAACCCCATCAAATATTTTACTAAACCAAAAATAGGTCAATACTTAAAGACGTATGACTACGTGAATAGCAGTCGTCTATAACACCACTCTTTGGAACCCATTCATTATAGACTTAGCTTCCTACTCTGACCTAAAGATTGAACGTTTATTGGCCGAGAAGTTTTGTCCCAAGATTACGCAGTTTGTATATCCAATCAAGATAGACTCCAGGATGCGATGGGTGATATTTCGGTACACCGCAGCTCCATTAAGATTTAAGCCAGAACATTGGGAAGATGTTAGATTAGCCCTAATATAGACTGAATCTGATTAAGACAGACACAATGCCACGGGGAAGCATTTGATCCGGGTCAGACCAATTGGCGATCTGACCTCGATTCAGATCGCCCCGTAGGATTCCTCGTAGTCTCATAGTCTGAGAAACCTCAAAATAACGTTCTGCTTCAAAAATACGTGTCGGGATCCAGTTATGTACAGATTGAGTCGCAACTTATGATACAAATATACACCTGGCGCACAAAATTCGATGAAAAGACGGGAAAGAAGACAATACGCTAGGATATAATCGTTAGGATCAACTTCCAAAATGCTCCAATCAAATATAATGCAACCAATCGCTTTCTCATTGTGACTGAAGAACTGACCTCAATGCAAGCAGAATGGAAAACACGCATGAACATGAGTTAACAGCACAAACCAAATCCTGTGACCTCGTCAAAGTAAAATTTCACAAAAACCCACAATACAACGAAAACGGAAAAATGGAGCAAAATTTAAAAGATTTTATTTACTCCCTACTCTACTAATTGGATCTATGAACCTAAAAGAGGAAAGCCAATTAAAACCCCCCTCGGTTAGATGTAGAGAGTAGACAAGAACAGATCAAAGACGAGGGATGTTAAGTAGGTGACTTAGCAGTGGGGAGCAAATTGGGGAAAAACGAGACCTTTAGAAAAACTATTTGAAATTCGCTTTATAGACTGACAGTTTCGGAACACATGATAAAATCCCCTTGAGATGCGCCAACTTGATTATGATCGACTTCTCTTGTCGTTAAGTTAGTCTAAGTTGCTTATCTGAACAGTTGTCGTTGACACACTATGATACAATGTAATCTTGTCAAGATGTGTCCTCTCTACAGTCTTCTAGGTCTTTGTACGTAGCTCCCAGTACGTTACAACAATATGCTAATAATCAGAGACGAATAGTCAAATCACCCTTGAATGAGGTAAATTCACCAACAGCCTTATCGAAAGCTCGTTGGCATTTTTCTGCATGCTTTCGTTCAGCTGCTTGCTCAGATCGAGGATCACGAAAGATGTGTTGTCTGCGAGATCCTTCCGTTTCGCTCACATCTCCATCCTCTGGCGAACAGGTCTCCATGTATTGCAGTTGGAAGCGTTTCTACAAAAGAAATAGCAAAGAAATCACAGGCGCCGTATAATCAAATTGCTGCTATGTCGTATAATCCCATTAATGCAGGTCTCTTGACCTCGAACGTTCTATATTTCCCATCGTGTGACCGACCAAGAATATTGATATAGTGAATGTTTACATAATCAAACGCCCTAAAGGTATCTTGTTGGCCCCAAAAATATAGGACCACCTTCAGAGGCTGTATGTATGCTAGAAGATAGTTCATAGCACAAACCGATTCAAATGTCCCGGCTAGTACTACTACATAACGCACCCTCTTTAGGTGCTCATTACTCTGGTACCTCCAACCTTTTAGAGTCCAAGTACAAGAGCATGCAACAGAGTTCGAAGCTCTCAAAAATCGGGGGAGGATCATTCATCTAAATCTCAAGCATGACAGTAGACATCTACTATAACAATAAATACTATTTCAACTATTCCTTCCTAACCATCTACGGTTCTCTGACATTCCCTTAAAACAAGTTTTTTTTTCAAGGAATTCAAGTACAGGATCTTCAAGAACGTACAGAGCTATCCACAAACACTGAAGTTTGAATGCATAGAGCGTCAGAGAGATGTCAAGGCAACAAGCAATTCATAATTAAGTTCCAAGCGGTTTAAGAAAACACGGGTATTCTTTGTGTGTTTCCATTTTCCATGGAAATGACTGACTTACAAAATTTCAACCTCACCATAATATTTGCCTTCTTTTTTAATTATAACTGTGCAATTCATCCAAAGTATCAAAATTAATAAGTATCTACTCGGTTCTTATTGGGAGTTACCATTTTCTACCTAGGAAATGTGGACATTCAGAAAACTCATCCCTTAACCTAAAGCTAACAATGACGCAGACTATTAAGTAGGACCATCGCTGTTTTACCTAAATAATGATAAACTGATACCCCAAAACAATCCTAACTGAACAAACGACGAGAGCTTCCAAATTCGCAGTTGATTTGAATTATTAACATTAACAAAGAATAAACTGATACTAATTAAATATTTCTCGAGTTATTCTAGTCATGATCAATAAAGAAATACGCGGACAACGGTGGCACAGCGGTTAACGTGATGGTCTGCGAAGTCACACGTGTTGGATGCCATTGGCACACATCCAGTGAACGAAATGGCCAACCGCACTGACTAAATCTCGCTAATAAAGGACCTAGCAGGATTAGAGTTTTTCACTTAGGACGCTCATTGAGCCTACTCCTCTACCCAAAACAAGTGTCAAAGAACGCCTTCCTCAATAGGTCTGGGAATTATAAAAGAATCTATACCTGAATAAGAACACAGACAGATGACACTGCACCACCATCCGGTGAGATGGAAGAGAGAGGAGTTGGTGGAAGATGAGCCATGGGTTGACGACCGGCAAAACCCAGTCGTGCGTTGGGTGGTGCTCGCACAGTCGAGTTGCCATTCAGTCGCAAAGCCAGTCCGTTTGAGAATTCCCCGAAAAGATGAGCATCCTCTCCTCTCAACTTCTCTCCTTTATCCCCACAGAAACCAGAAGGGGCTTGCACGAGCTCAGCACCAGCTGTGGCTAACTTTGACCCTACTCTTATTTGTCCACGTTCAATAATGCGAGTGAGCAGGGGATCAGGAACCCAGTCAACGTGATACCAACCATCCGTTAAACGACCCTTTAAATAAGTGAGCAATACGACTATCTTGGTTTCTATTTATTATGAGTAACTTAAGAATGATTATGCTGACTTACTCTGTATTGGTGGTTAGGGAGACTTTCTAAATGACTCACACAGAGAATCATCCTCTTTGCAGGGGTGTCATCCCGCTCGAGAATCTTCCGGATTGCTGGTCTAAAAGTGTATAATTAATGGCAAAATCGATTAAAAATCGATTCTCAACTGCTAGTAAATTACGCTCCTGTGTACCTATTAACAAGCTCAATCATCAATAGTTTACTTCTAAACATCTCTTTTTGTCAGTCAAAGGGACTCCAATCGATAGTTCATAGGGTTATGCGGGTCTTGACGACAAGAATTTTACTCAGACATATTGCACACAAGATTACTATTCAATTCCAACTAAAATCGATAGGCACCACCAGTTGAACATGAAAATACTTTTGCCAACAAACTGGCGCGGATTTCAAACCAGCTCTAGTGTGGAACTGACTCAAATTACATCAAGGACACTCACTAGAATAGTTAAGTCTCATCCTCTTATTATAAATGACGAAAAGGAATTCACAGGTTAAATATTAGTAAATATTGAGACTGTGCCTCAAAGCAACACTAAATCATCACTTACATTTGGAATTAAAATCTACGGAGGATGGAATTGATGAGATTCCCACAAAAACAAAGACCAGCACACTAATCTGGGAAGAAGAACTCTCTTCAATTCTCAGGAAATGATAAAAAGGGGTTATACATTTAGCCACTTCATTGAATAATACGGTTCAACTACTAACATTTATTCATATCATTGTTTAATGATGGTTAATATTAACTGACAAATGAGTATTCGTATATTCATGAGTTCACTACCTCCTAATTAGATCGACACAGCCACATTTGCTCTGTGCCTGTAGCCTAGGCTAATTGGATTTAATTATGCTGCCATAATTTGCTGTATGACCGCTCTACCAAGATCTCTAATCAAATTGCATCATGCTGTTTAACTCTGCAGATACCTAACCCAATTAGATACTTAGGAATTAATAATCCCACCATCTGCTCAGTTTCATACGCACACTTCAATCCACCTCTTCTCCCTCTCTACACTCTACACCTCCAACCTACCTTCCATTTCTAGACTAAGTCTGTGGCTGCTTCTCAATCACAGAACACTTGGAGTATCCGAACTCAACGTATCATGGAACAACTAGATAACATTCAATTACTCCGATATTTCAACGTCTTGACAGACAACGTTTCAACGCGTTATAAACAGACAAAATCTAATTTTGTTTTTAGGAAAACTGCAAGTGAAAGCATCTTTTTTACTCATTGTGCTACAAGATTAGCAGGCCATACTATTATACAATAACAGTATACTACGTAATAGATTAAATTTACAAAGTGCTCACCTCTGAACAGCTTCTAACTCTCGGTCATACCGGTACTTCAATTCCAACAGTAGAGCATGAAGCAGGAGACGACCGTCAGTTCGTTCCATGGATGAATCAGGAAGAGTGAGATTTGGGAAAACATTCCTCACAAGATCATCATAGTGCAACAAGGCCGTAGACCCGAAGCGCCATACAAGTTGACAGAAGTGATGAGCAATCCACTGATGCGTTGCCAAACCATTGGTCACTCCCGGGGAACACACAAACGCCCTTCAATAACAAAATACACATATATTACTTAAATCGATTTAAGTAGATAAGAAGGTAAAGCGACTTTAACTACCTTACAATTTCCTCACAGCCAACATAACCAAAAGAATCGGGAATAATTTCCACATCATCTCCAAGGAGATAACTGCTGTGCAAATCATCAGAGTCGACTTTAAACCTCATATCCGATGCAGTGCTCAGGGAAAATGGTCCAGTGTTCTCCAACCGAAGGAAATCACCAACAAAGTTCAACTCCTTATCAACAGGTCCAGAAAAAGAGATAGGAATACCTCTAACAGAACAAATACCAATTTTTCGACGCCTCCACAACAATCCAGGAGTAGAAGGTTCATGAATCACCTGATGACTTTTCGAGTAGGACGCTCTTGAACTAACAGAGTGAGACTTATCTCTCCATGCACTGCGATTAGAAGCATCCATGGGTTTAAATCGAGACTCAGCATTACTCTCCTGTTCTGCTCTCAATGCAACACGCCGTTCTTCAATCAACAGAGATTGAGTTTTCTGTTGAGGTTGGGAGACTTTTCCCTCTAACACATTTATCATTTGGGAGGAAATTTCAAAGGACCCATCGAAATCGAACACTGGCGACAACTCAGGATTGTCTTCCTTGCGGGATGGTGACGAACTGACTTCAAGAGAGGGCGATTTAAGTGCAGACATCTCCACCTCTCCGCTTTCCGTTTCGTTGGCACATTCGTTAAAGAGAGCAATGGCTCGTTGCATTGCCTCATTTGACACTGGGACAATCGATTTCCCTGAAGCCGACTTGAAACCACTTCCAACAAGAGATGCAGACTTTCCTAATTTCGTTAGTTCCTCTCCACTTTCAATTTCCTCGACACATTCATGGAAAGGAGTAGTCGCTCGTTTCATTGCCTCCTCTGATACTGGACTGATTGTCTTTCCTGAAGCGGATTTAAAGCCCCTTTGAGCTGAATGCAATATTTCACTCCCAACAAGAAAAGAGACAATTTTATTAGAAGTTGCGGCTTCTATTGGTCTTTCTTCGGATTCCTTAACACGTGCACCGAAGAGTGCAGTGACTCGTTCAATATCCTCCTCTGATACAGGATTCAGAGGTTCTCCTGAAGTTGACTTAAAACCGCTTTGAGGAGGATTAAGTCTACTTGAAATAGAGGCTTCACCATTCCCCTGATCCATAACAACTGTACCCGGCTCCTTAGAGCACCCCTCTATAAGTTGTTTAGACCCTTCAAGTGATTCACTAGATGATAATTTCAGCGCTTGACCACTACCAGTAGTGAAACCGATCGTCAATGGACCTTTCGGGAGTGTCGAGAGTTCCAAGGTTCTTCTAGATTGCTTAAGAGAGTCTGTTTTGAGAGCTTGAATGTTACGCATAGAATCAGATGAATGCGTGGTAATCCCCTTCGTAGAGTTAAGTACAGGTTCTAGGTAATAAACGCACTTTATAGAAGTCTCTAAGAACAAACCCGTGGCTTTGTTACTTTCGATTGCACCATCAAACAAACGCTTTCTACATTCGAACGATTCGGTACATGGCGTCTCCAAATACTTTCCAATGGTAGTTTTGAACACACCTTTTAAATCGACACTCGGTCCGATGCGTTCGCCTAATAAAAATGAATAACCTTTATGAACAGAAGGATCCTCAAACATAATTCTGACTTCGTTTAGTGTCTGTATGAAAGGAGTTTTAAGAATCCACTACCTGGATTTTTTAAGCCTTCTGTATCGTCCGATTCTTTCAGTGGGGAGTTGCAGTCCTCAACAAGTCGTTTGGCTCGAGCTAGAGATTCGGATGATGGTATCTTTAGACTACCTCCAGATGCAGTCGTAAACCCAAAGCCGGGCTTCATCGACTTATCATCTCGGACAAGAGTATCCAATGGTGATTTTTCGATGTGAACTAAGAAAAACCAAATAAAGCGAAGTGATGATAAATACCCTGAATATCAGAGTTAGCTACTTCTTCCAAGAGCCGTTTAGCTCTTTTTTGAGCTTCAGCAGATGGCGCTTTTAAAGAACTTCCGGAGGCAGTTTTGAAACCGGAAAATCCATCGGCAGAAGTTGGCAGAACTGTAACAATAAACAAGTTCAGATTAAAGGGATCATTAATTAATAAGAAAGAACATAAGACGGCTAGATTACTCTCTCGATACTCATCACCATCGCTCGGAGACTTCTGTGGAGCAGGATGCGATTCCGCTGCAGTCATGCTTTGAACTTCCTTCTCAACTGGAATTTTGACATAAATAGATAACTTATTCAATGAAACTGCAGAAGCCATTTCGTATTCCCCTCATAAATGAATAACAACATATTGCATAAACCTTCCATACGACATACTTTGATTCCAGGCCTCAGTTTTAACAGAAGTATTGGGTTCATCGAAGAGATTTCTAACTGGTTTTAAAACTTCATGGGATGGCAGGGTTGATTTCGAACTATGGGAAGTGCCAGCAATCACAGGGGGAGAGGGATCATGACAACATTCCTCATTCTCTTTATTGTCATCAAAGGTTACTTCCAAGAAATCTTCAGTAGGTTCTATACGTATGGGGAGAATTAAATTTTATCATACCTTCATTAGCGAAAGCCTCTGCTGTAGTCTTCTCCAACATTTGAGTAAGATTAATAACATCAAAATTATCATTAAAATCTTGCGATGATATTACAGAATCTGGCACTATTTCATCATTTGCATCGCGTCTAACAGTTGGATATACAAAGTCCATTCTGAAACGCATCCTATATGACCGACTAGGTCCCGACTCCACAACCAACTGATGGCTAGGCTCCACTTCAGTAAGCATTTCTTCGCCAGATAATTTACTCTCAGAAGCTACACAATTAGAAATGAAATCGCGATTACTTTGACTAAATAGGGGCCTAGATAAATTGGTTAGTTTGGCATCCGAGGACTTATTTAGGCCTAAATTAGAATAAAAGACAGGGTGAACAAATATTCGTGAAACTTCGCGAAATACTACTTGACATTTCTCTTGAGTTCCTCCTTTATAGCCAGCATCAATTTACAGTAACAAATGACCTTATGAAAATCTCATCTCATATATCGCGCCTTCTACAGGGAAAGGTAATAACTATTACGATTAATATATGAATATGATCATATTCGTATCCACATTATATTATTATTACCTATTATAATAACCTATTATATTATAACCTCTGTAATAACCCACCTATGTCCAATGTTTTAAGTAGTACACTTTTATAAATTTTGTGCAATGTAGGGAATTTTACATTAATTTCCTCTCATTGACAAGATATTTCACTTAATCTGTCCCACTTTCAACCAATCTTTAATATGTGAGATTCATTGCAATCTACACCATACAACATCTCCATTCATTTTATTTAATGCAAAAAGTTACTTGTTATTAATTTTAAGTTGGAGTGGGCTAGCCAAGACTTTAAATAATAAAATCACGCATCATTTATTAATTTCGATTGCTTAAGCTACATGGTTGATCGGGGTTACCGAAGTTGCCCTCATTCACACCCACCTTGTGCATACGTGTTAAACATTTCAACTAAATCTGATATTCTACGAATCGTATAATAATCAGTCAGATAGCGGTAAAGTATAAAAATGAAAAACTACATTTTAAAGAAGACAAATGCTCCTTACATCGACTGAAATGACTCTATTATTATTAGACTAATAGAAGCCTATCCGCAGATTTGTTGTCACATTTGGGCAATACACTATTTTTCAAAATATACCAATTCAAATGTGTTCAATAAACTGAAAATATTTCGGATATTCTTTTTGACATTAATATACACTTCTTTTCAACTAGCATCATTTTGTCCACCAAGTATGCATATTCCTCGTTAACATGGAAGACATCTAATATTTTTATATAATAAATATACTACTTCTTGCCAAAATGTCATGACACGCAATCGCAATAAGTGAAAGTGAAAGGGTCATCACGCCACATAGTTACCAATACACACATAAAATAAGTAATGATGAATCAGAGCCAGTTTGCTTGTAAAATACTGAATATGACTGGTGTAAATCATATAATTAATGGTACAGATTATGCAAGAGTTATTCAATTTGAACATGTATTATGTGAATTGGAATCGTTTTCTGTAGTGAGATATCCCAGATTGCATGATTAATAATTAATTAATCAATATATTTTATCGATCAAAGCAATCAAGTCGATGGGGTTTCATTTTTTAATCATTTTCCACTGCCATCCCTAACAGAAAGAAGCCTAGGTTTATCAACTTAAATAAGCAAGGCAAATTTGAAGAGCTTTTGTATTCTAACAAATCTGCTCTATAGCTTGAACCCTTCAAGTAGAGGTGCGAACGCGCCCGAAACGTCAACTCCAGACATGAGTGAATTATTATAAGAAGGGAGCAGGATCAATAGGCCGGGGTCAAACGTTGAGAAACCTAAATACGTTGAATACATCCTGCCTACTTTGAATCCGTTCAACTGACCCACATCAAATTAATTAATTAATTCACAAATTTAAATGGTAATTAGTGGCTTTATTTGGGCAAAAAATGAAAAATTAGAAAGGTATAGGCCGAAGAAGTACTCCCCCTGACTATTTTATGTGGGTACCAACATCTTATATGTTGATTTGGCATTTTCAATCATCGCCTCAACATCGTTGCAACTCATTTCATTCCGAAGCCAGTCCATTGCTTTGTAAGTCAGTAATTCATATTCATTTCCTCTTGGGGTCGAGTAGAATCGGAGATAAGCTATCACCAGCATCGTTACCCAAGCACGCAAATCGTTCACTAGAAGTAACATTATCAAAACCCATTAACTGCATATTCAACAATACCTGTAACCTTGATTCTCAAGAATATAGAATAGTAAATAAAATTAAAGTACTACGTGTTTGGATTCTACAACAGAAATTCAAAACGGTTGCATTCCCACACAGTTCATGATTCATTTCTAATTTTAAGACGATTTTAAGATAGCAAAACGGTGTCTAGAATATTTTATATGAATTTGATGTTCTTCAACCTTGTGCACATATGTCAACAAAGTGAGCAGATTTGAACTTAACAATATAAAAAAGGAATCAATAAGACTAACCATACTTTCTAACTACATGTTACCTGGACTATTGCAATGAATATTTAAAAACGTGAAATAATATAAGAACCTGATGAAAAGATATCCATTATTTTTAGAAAAAAACTTTCCATTTTCTGGTTTAGATGAAGACATCCGTCCTTCACTCATTTTGAGTAACTTGGCAACATTTTTGTCCGCATTCCAATAGCCTTCGTACTCCTGCAGTTCTGCTGCTACCACAACTTCATCTCTTGAGTTTTCACCGCCTAAAATATTTTCAAAATAAATATGTTTTTCAACACCCGATCACTTTACCCATCTTTATTTCACCAAAACATAAATTTCCATCGTACTGCCCAGTTAATTTCGGTATACCTAAGTTTATTTAAATGAAGTCTTTTCAGCTATATTATGAACAATTCATCTGATGTTCAGAGAACCTCTGCCAGTGATAATAACGTTCACATAATCATAATAATAACGAAATTACAATATTTCTCACTTTTCTTTATTTTTAATTTATCGAAGAGTGCACCAGCATGCGTTACAACTCCAGGGCCTACAAAGAAAATAACCGTTTTAAAAAAACAAAGATGCTTGAAAATAATGGAATTTATTGAATGAAAACAGCATGCGTTATTTCAGCTGACATCGAAACTACAAACTATATGAGGCCACCGCGAAGGAGAGCTAACAACACACTCTACAATTTACATAAATCCTAGTGCATGGCCTCCGGTCCTCCCAGACGCCAGGCGTTCGCAGTCTCCAGACAGTGCCTCTTTTGGATCTTAGGACAAATGAAATCGTGACATCTGAATCACTCCTAAATTCCATTTTCCACATCAAACCATCATCAGCTATCCATTTCTTTGACATTTGATCAAAATGTCCTAGTCAACGTCAAGATTTAGACAGAAATATGTGCAGCTTTCAACACAGACTACCCTTCGGCAGGAGAAAAATGACATTTGAACTTTCCAACTAACCCTAGCTTTAACTTGTGTCTCTCTATCTCGCAACCTTCTTGATTTGAAATATTCAGACCATTTTGTTCCATTTCACTTTTGAAGACTAGATATCGGACTTCTGGAGCGGAGGGTTGCTCGGTTAGAATCGACCATATTTACAAGATCGAATAGTAGTGCTGCTCCACTCTTTAGAGTTACAGAGGTGTTATTTGGTATAAGATAAGGTTTTCAGCTAACTTCTAACAGCTTGACTCAGCTCAACACAAGAATTCATATTTTAAAGATTCACTTGACGTAAACATTCTTTCCACTTCCTTACATTGATGGACATTTAATTATGTCAGTTCAAGAAATGTGTGTTTAGGCAATGATGCGTCCCTACTACTATTTTATTAATTTGCCATTTTTCAACAAAACCGAAAGCTAATACATCAGCTGAGAAATAATCCAAGATTTACTAGGCATTCAGTAAACCCTAACGGAATGATCCACTTACTTGCGGATAAGACAAGTGGTAGAAAATTGAGAAGAAGGATAATAGTTACCTTATTACAAGCTATTGAGATTTGTGTAAACAGCTTCTAGACCATTTTAATGTCCTTTTGCCCTCACAAGTCAGTTAGCAACGCTATTTGCTAAGGTCATATCTTTTGCTTCAGATACCACGCAGACACTTTTATATTAGGAACTAACTCCTAATTTTAAATTCTAAGGAGTCTTGGTAGGCTAATAAAACCGCATTTTGATTAAGAAACGAAGTTCAATTTCAAAGATTTCCCACCTGAAGTAGCTAAATGTAAATTTAAGTTCAATTTTTAATTCACCATCCGACTGGTTTTCGAGACCACTTTATTGTGCTGAAGCTATCCATTTAATAATCTTTTTCGTTCAGTGGAGCTAGACGAACACGTCGATTTGGAATGATCAACTACACTAAAGGAGATGACAGATATTTTTAACCGGAGACCGACACTTCCACTAAGAGCTTGCAATTTTTACTATCAGGATAAAAATTCTGCTCCTAGAATTTACTCTTCATTATCCCACTAAATATATATGTTATTTGAAAATTCATTTCAATAAGTGTATTTCATGTGCCACTATAAACAAATAAGACTTAAGTACTTACCCTTCCGATTCGGTAGGGCTGAAACGAGGAATAAGTAACACTTGAACATGTTTTAATAATTTCGTAATTTATTTAATTAGTTTGTTAATAATTATGCAAACTGCAGTGATTTAAGTTAGTGATTTATTACGGACTTAATCATGCTAGTATTTATCCAACTATGAGCGTAGTTACTTACCCACGTTCACTATTGGTCAATCGAAGAGCACATTCATCTTATTGGCCTCCACACCCAATACTCGGCATGCAAAGTCCCTGTTACTATATCCACTTGTTACATCCGCTTAATTCAAACGTTCTGACGGCTCCTGTGTGTAATTCCTTTATTCTAAACATCCTGAGTGCTATTTGATCCAGTACTGAGGTTTAACGGAATAATTAAAAGTATTACGCAAACTATTCCACCCAAATAATTTTCTGCATAAAATGTCACTAACAAAATATCGCACATCACTTGACTATACTTCACCTTCCTAGTATTATTACTTGTAATTAACTCAAATAACTAAAACTCATTGCATTTTTAACAGCAATTTTCAAATTGACAGTTATGTGCATTAGAACAAAATTAGAACAAAACAAGTTCTCTTACCCTGATAGAGGGCTAGAAAGGTTAACAACAAAGAGCTGAAAACATTTAGAGTAAGAACATAAAAATTTGCACTTTCTAACTTTCTTGCTGATAATCAGCATGACCTTTATTAATAAATATTTCGTCCCATGCACTAGCACTATGAATAGGTAACGCAAAATAAATTATATATTTCATGTGCTTCCTTTTCTGTCATCGGTATTCCTCCATTCTCCACTCCTTTTCAATCTGCCACAATCAAGCTCTGCTTTCGCGATGCAACTGCAGGCACCGTATTATTCGTACAATAATATTCAGCTTCTATTTATTTAATGAAAACGCTAAAATTCACTATATTTTGACCGATTCTTGTATCTACCAGTCATTATAGTATAGAACGTTGAATCTTTTCAAGGCTTCATTAAAGAAATGGACTAAATAGAAAATCAGGATTATTAAAGAAAAAATTGAACTTAATGAACTTACGAATTCGAGCAGCTAAAAGGAAAGATATAAATAAATCGAATTTTAAAATTATGAAATCTACTTATTAAACCAATAGTTTCAGTTACTGGTCTAAAAATACAAAGTGCAAAATGCAGCTTACGTGGGGGTTTTGTAGTATTATCTAAAAATTTGAAATATATAAATCTTATTGAAATCATTGCAAAACAAATGGGGCAAAGAATACTCTCAAATAATAAGTGTTTACGCATTGCTTAAAATTCGATTCTTTCTATTCTAATGAAAACAATCGACTAATGTTTTAGGAAGTGCGTCTTCTTTCCTGACACCACTAGTATATCCCACTTTGGCTTATACTCGTTCTAATGCATGAATTTAGTAGAAATTTTCCGTGTATTTGACAAAACAAATTGTTGACATTCTTCTTTTACTTGTGAAGTCAGTTTCCCATAAGCAATCCTATGTTTTTATAATATTCATTTTATCCACTTTGGGCACTACCACTACTGATTTCTACAGTGTTTTCAAAAACTCAAACATCCCTTGATCTACTTAGCTTTCCCCTCCTTCTCCTCTCATTAGACTATTTCACTATTCATTGCCTTCGGATGCTTGCTCATGTTTAAAATTTGAAAAATGTAGTTCAGCTTTGCTATGGATAAGATTTGTGTAGAGAATATGAACTTACCGATACGGCTTGGTTCAACTCCAATAAAGGAAGTAAACGGTGAAAGCACATTGGTGTTGACCGAGATGTCAATGATCTTCTGGCAGAAATTACGTTTTTTCCATAATCCGAGGAGTGAAATGCTTGCCAGCTTCTTGTCCAAATCAGCTATCAATGCTTTAGCGGCAAATCTGTGAAGAGGAAAGTTTTCATGCACGATTGGGGGGGATTGAATTTCTGAAGTATACGACTGAATCGTCTCATCCAGTCTGTACTGTAATGTCACAGTACCTTCTACCTTGCTTGGATTGTTTATTTCTTCCGCTAAACCAAATGGAATATAGAGGGGATGATTTAGCAGTTATAATTTACAACGACGTATGGAATTTTACAGCTTATAATTTAGTTTTAATAATCATATGATTATGCGCTTCAATGGCGCAGCAATCAACATGCTTGTCTATCGAGTCAGAGGTCACGAGATCCACGCTCATCTTTGCGCATCAAGTTACGTGGATAATCAACCGCACTGGCTAATTTTGGTCAGCAAGTAGGATGATAGAATACGAGCTTTTCATCTGGAACCTTTTACTCTTTTCAAGTCACTCGTTGTTAACATTCTCCTCAATGGGATTGGTAAATTTTTTGAAAATATAATGAAAATGATCATTCATCCATACGGAAAATTCATGCAACCTTCTGCATGATACTAAGTGCTTTGCTAGTAAAATGCAAAGTGTACTGATTGTGAATCACAGATTATACCTACTAATAGTTCGGCAAATCCGAAGAACCATCCTGATCCACCATCCAATCTGTTGAAGCACATAACTTTGGATATATGCCTTCTTCTACTATAAACTCAATGCACATTGGTTTGTTTAACGTGGGATTAAGAGCACACAGGGAAATAAAGTCTTCACTTCTGAGGACCAATATCTGCAACTGTCACTTAGGTGCTATAAAACGGAGTTTAAACTGAACGGAATACCCCAAATGCCCAAGCCATGAAGACTTTATGGACAAAGTGGTCTCCAAATGCTATAATTTAGCTAATTTTTTCTATTCACAAAGGAATTAGCATATTATTGCTTTTATTTTCATAAAGTAGGTGATGAATAATTACTAACTCATTCAATTGAATTTTGGTTTGTACATAAACTTAATTACCTGGTCAATTTTAATGCCAACAATATTATTAAACCTGCTTAAAATAGGAAGGAAAGAGAACATACCACTTGGAGAAACAATACCAAATGCGGTCATTTGAAGACCAGAAAAGAGTGGGGGCAATAAAAGAGGAGTGGTAAGGACTTCCACCTTCTTGTCATTAACCTTCACGTCCCACTTTAAAGAAACATCCCTTAGCGGAGGTTCAAGGGCCATTCGCAGAGCTGAAATGGCTGCAGACAGCAGGCTTTCACTTTGAAAAGGACGCAAAGGAGCATTAGACAAACAATTTTAATCTCAAAATGAAATAATTCAGCTAAAAAAATACTAAAGATGAATAGCAAGTTAACATCCTCGTTATCGGCAGTGTTAAAAGTTATTATTAAGAACTTAGTGAGTTTAATTTATTAAAACAAATAAGTTTAGCAGAAAATTGAGTAGGCGGCTATGGAGAAAGTCGGTATTGAAAAATGATACGGATCAACAACCAGAATGAGGTCAAGAGTTGGTTATAGATAATAAGTAGATAAGTTATGTAAAGAATTGCAGGAAAGTTAACAGCTTTCACATTATAACATGAATGCCAAATGATTTTAGATGTGGAGATGGCGTCATAATTAATGAAGAGATAAATTCTTCGAACAATTTTCTGGGAATGAACCGTTGAAAATGTCTTAGTTACACTTGCGCGATTGAAGAGAGGAGTTCAATTTTATCCCACATACTTTCTCTTCAGAAAGCAGGTGAAATATAACTTAGAGTTGTGAAATTTTAATATTGTACTAGAATCTCCAACTCCCAATGATTTTTTGAAGAGATCCATGGGCAATTGTGAAGGAATTAGACGAATAAGCCTAACAAAATCCCAATACAGCGAAAAAAATCCGAACATTTTCTCCAGGTAAAGCTTAGTATTGATCAAATGGACAACTTAAACCTCACCGAACAGATCCCTCTACCCTCTCTCTATAATTAGAGCTTTATAGTTACTGCGCTACCTTATCGAAATGGCATAATCTTTATTGGCTTTATAAAGAAATGAAGGACTATTTCCTACACGAGTGACACGATATCCTTGGTTATCAAAATCAATTATATTCTCTCTTTGGAATATTATTCTTCGATAACATTTTCCTAGCTTACATTGTATATGAAAAAGAATTACTCTCAATTGTCCTATTTACTTAATCTCTTAGGTTTCTTGGGATTTGACTGATCTGATGAAACTATGAAAATCTTCTGATCTTCATTTAGCTGATCTTCTATTTTGATGATACAAAAAAGACCTCATGCCAAAGTTAAAAGAGTTGAAGGGATATATCAAATGAAGTTATTATAAACGATCGATATTTTTATTGATTTAGCTAAGCTATTTAGCACAGCCAAGCTAATCCACTGGTATGCAGTTGCCTTAATTACAGCTGTTGATGACATCCTGACGGTCACAGATAGTGCTCACGATTAGAGCTCAAGAGAATAGTTATCATCAATATGGCAGTTGTAGACTTAACCTTTTTCAAACTTGCATATAATCTTATTCTTTGTAAATAAAGAGATAGAGAGTCGAAGTCAGTCATCTCTATCATCAGCCATACAATTTCGTCTCCTCTCTTATAGTCCCAATGGGTGCTGAGGCCAATAATCATATGTGATAAGGGCCAACCAAGTAAGATGTGGCATTCCCAAAAAGGCATTATATTTTTAAATTTTCAATAATGGTTCGTTTCCACCATCCAGTACCATTGCATGCCGACGTCAAATAATAAGGCGCATATAAAAGACCTTAATGCATTGTAGTGAGAATCAGTTCTTCTTGAATATAACACGTGAAATATTAGAATGAATGAATTCATCTGTCAATAGGTGCATTTGAACTGATTTATGAAATGTCAATGCAAATCTTTACTAGAGTTCAATTTTCACTCGATCTGCTTCAAAGCTAGCCTTCACACACTCTTAATTAGCTCAACTTCTCTCCAATGATTGTCAGTGGACCTCTCCCAGCATTAGCTACTGCCCATAGTGCAGGATTTTCAAGCAGATCCCTAGTGCAGGCAACTGACAAACGTGTGTCCATTTGATTTTCAGTAATCAGTTTAATTACCTGCCATTTAAATCAACCATTATTAATCATAAAATACAACGAAATACCCAAAAACGGAATAAGGAACTCACTTCAGCGGGATTGCTAATATCGCCATCAGTTAGCAAAATAATTTGACGAAATTGACCCTTTTCTGTTACCGGAGTTTTATAGGTGAGATTGAGAGCTGCAAATAAGCCCGAA
This sequence comes from Hymenolepis diminuta, assembly GCA_900708905.1. NCBI lineage: Eukaryota > Metazoa > Platyhelminthes > Cestoda > Cyclophyllidea > Hymenolepididae > Hymenolepis > Hymenolepis diminuta. Next base: position 18,583 of record CAADRB010000055.1, on the reverse strand, counting down.
CCGTCACCTTCTGTGCGAAGTTGAGTTAGAAAATGCAAAGACTTTGCTAAATTCAACTTTGAGTATTCAACAGGACTAGAAGAATTTGTTCTTAAATAACGGAAATCTAGTTACCTTGGGAACAAGGCATGATATTTAGCTCCATATGAGATAATCTGAAAACGAGACTGTTTCGGTAAAGACTTTATAGATAGAAGCAAAGCATCTCTGAGCCTCTTAAATATTTCATTATCATAGTTTCCTAAGGAGGAACAAGATGTGGATTAAGTGTACGGAAATCAGTCATAGAAAAGAGCAGAAAACGTACCAGAACAATCAACAATAAAAGTAATATCGCATTTTCGGCCACTAGTAATCTGTAGCTGAGGAATACTAGGGAGAAACGATACCATAATGCAGTGATTACTCATGAAACTCCTATTACCAACATTCCCAATTTCACAGACCGATGTTAGTTGATGCGGTTTCTGTGATACAAACTCTAATTCAAAATCATGAACAAATGCAATATCATATGGCAATGATACTTTCACGCGCTTTTTAGTTGTGTCCAAGAAATCAACCTTTAAAGCATAATTTTCAGATATAACAGAGAGAATCTCCTCCGATGAATAAATTTCAGCGGCAAAAGACAACTTCGCCACCGATTTAGTAGAAGAGAAGATGCTTCCTAAATAAAATCATTTTTGAATGAGAAGTTCGTAAAATAAAATATTATAATAGTTTTCATAAAAGAACCCTGTTTTACTTGGTACTGATAAAAGAGAGACAACGGAGTATGACGAAGGTTCGAATCTACTTAGTGAGTTATTAACATCCTTGACGATCAGGGGGACGACATATCTGAACGTTAAAATGACCGTTCCTCCAACAGGTATGTCACCAATATTCATCTTAAACACTGCTCCGAGTGAAAGCTTTTTGAGCATCACAAACATATTGGGATCGGATGGTACAAACATTTTAATTTTTCCTCCGGACTGAGACGAAAATGAGTTATGCAAAGCACTTACCCCAAGGCGCTCTCTACAAGCAGCTTCCATATGCTTGTTCTCAATCACAACATCGAGGTGATAGACTGCAGCTTCCGGGTCCAATGGATAAATGAATTCTGTCTCAAGTACTTTCGAGGTATTATTTGCGTAGTAAAATTTAAGAGACTCATCGACAATATTGTTTACAATGTTGGCATTTACTTCAAGCTTTTCGAGAAATACTGGTTGATGTGGCCAAACTGCATAATTTATAAGGCCAAAGCCGTTTACCGTAGTCTTTTGCATTCGGAAAAGTGCGATAACTGTCAAGGCCAATTTGCGGTCAGCTTAATCTAAATTTTATATTTGAGCATATTTCTTTATTAATAGTGAACGCAAAAAACAAAGTTTGGTACATTTATTATAATTGAAATTTTATTATTTCTTTGATAAATGAACTCATTATTGCTGCATTTGTAACAATATTTCATTTATGTTTGGATATTTCTCAAGGTTCCATAAGACCTACTAAGACGTTAATAAAAGTCGTCAAAACGAGGAAGAACAGTTGAATATGACTGATTTTTATTACTTTTAAATTGAATAACCAAGTGGATAACAGTTGGCAGTTTAATTAAAATGAGATGTGTGTGATTGCCTTGCAATGATAATATGCCTGTCGTGAAAGAAATCCAAACATATTATATCCAAATACCCATGAATATGCGCAAAGATTCAGGGTGTCTAGCCACACGTCAGGACAAAAATCTTAAATGCTACAAAAACAGACACTTGTTGCAAAGAAATTAGATACTAATATCTGAAGGAAAACTTAGAATTTCAGTTTCTTTAGAAGTTTATTAGCATCAATTATCAAGACTGCTAAATAAGCCACTAATTACGATTTAAATTTGTGAATTAATTAATTAATTTGATGTGGGTCAGTTGAACGGATTCAAAGTAGGCAGGATGTATTCAACGTATTTAGGTTTCTCAACGTTTGACCCCGGCCTATTGATCCTGCTCCCTTCTTATAATAATTCACTCATGTCTGGAGTTGACGTTTCGGGCGCGTTCGCACCTCTACTTGAAGGGTTCAAGCTATAGAGCAGATTTGTTAGAATACAAAAGCTCTTCAAATTTGCCTTGCTTATTTAAGTTGATAAACCTAGGCTTCTTTCTGTTAGGGATGGCAGTGGAAAATGATTAAAAAATGAAACCCCATCGACTTGATTGCTTTGATCGATAAAATATATTGATTAATTAATTATTAATCATGCAATCTGGGATATCTCACTACAGAAAACGATTCCAATTCACATAATACATGTTCAAATTGAATAACTCTTGCATAATCTGTACCATTAATTATATGATTTACACCAGTCATATTCAGTATTTTACAAGCAAACTGGCTCTGATTCATCATTACTTATTTTATGTGTGTATTGGTAACTATGTGGCGTGATGACCCTTTCACTTTCACTTATTGCGATTGCGTGTCATGACATTTTGGCAAGAAGTAGTATATTTATTATATAAAAATATTAGATGTCTTCCATGTTAACGAGGAATATGCATACTTGGTGGACAAAATGATGCTAGTTGAAAAGAAGTGTATATTAATGTCAAAAAGAATATCCGAAATATTTTCAGTTTATTGAACACATTTGAATTGGTATATTTTGAAAAATAGTGTATTGCCCAAATGTGACAACAAATCTGCGGATAGGCTTCTATTAGTCTAATAATAATAGAGTCATTTCAGTCGATGTAAGGAGCATTTGTCTTCTTTAAAATGTAGTTTTTCATTTTTATACTTTACCGCTATCTGACTGATTATTATACGATTCGTAGAATATCAGATTTAGTTGAAATGTTTAACACGTATGCACAAGGTGGGTGTGAATGAGGGCAACTTCGGTAACCCCGATCAACCATGTAGCTTAAGCAATCGAAATTAATAAATGATGCGTGATTTTATTATTTAAAGTCTTGGCTAGCCCACTCCAACTTAAAATTAATAACAAGTAACTTTTTGCATTAAATAAAATGAATGGAGATGTTGTATGGTGTAGATTGCAATGAATCTCACATATTAAAGATTGGTTGAAAGTGGGACAGATTAAGTGAAATATCTTGTCAATGAGAGGAAATTAATGTAAAATTCCCTACATTGCACAAAATTTATAAAAGTGTACTACTTAAAACATTGGACATAGGTGGGTTATTACAGAGGTTATAATATAATAGGTTATTATAATAGGTAATAATAATATAATGTGGATACGAATATGATCATATTCATATATTAATCGTAATAGTTATTACCTTTCCCTGTAGAAGGCGCGATATATGAGATGAGATTTTCATAAGGTCATTTGTTACTGTAAATTGATGCTGGCTATAAAGGAGGAACTCAAGAGAAATGTCAAGTAGTATTTCGCGAAGTTTCACGAATATTTGTTCACCCTGTCTTTTATTCTAATTTAGGCCTAAATAAGTCCTCGGATGCCAAACTAACCAATTTATCTAGGCCCCTATTTAGTCAAAGTAATCGCGATTTCATTTCTAATTGTGTAGCTTCTGAGAGTAAATTATCTGGCGAAGAAATGCTTACTGAAGTGGAGCCTAGCCATCAGTTGGTTGTGGAGTCGGGACCTAGTCGGTCATATAGGATGCGTTTCAGAATGGACTTTGTATATCCAACTGTTAGACGCGATGCAAATGATGAAATAGTGCCAGATTCTGTAATATCATCGCAAGATTTTAATGATAATTTTGATGTTATTAATCTTACTCAAATGTTGGAGAAGACTACAGCAGAGGCTTTCGCTAATGAAGGTATGATAAAATTTAATTCTCCCCATACGTATAGAACCTACTGAAGATTTCTTGGAAGTAACCTTTGATGACAATAAAGAGAATGAGGAATGTTGTCATGATCCCTCTCCCCCTGTGATTGCTGGCACTTCCCATAGTTCGAAATCAACCCTGCCATCCCATGAAGTTTTAAAACCAGTTAGAAATCTCTTCGATGAACCCAATACTTCTGTTAAAACTGAGGCCTGGAATCAAAGTATGTCGTATGGAAGGTTTATGCAATATGTTGTTATTCATTTATGAGGGGAATACGAAATGGCTTCTGCAGTTTCATTGAATAAGTTATCTATTTATGTCAAAATTCCAGTTGAGAAGGAAGTTCAAAGCATGACTGCAGCGGAATCGCATCCTGCTCCACAGAAGTCTCCGAGCGATGGTGATGAGTATCGAGAGAGTAATCTAGCCGTCTTATGTTCTTTCTTATTAATTAATGATCCCTTTAATCTGAACTTGTTTATTGTTACAGTTCTGCCAACTTCTGCCGATGGATTTTCCGGTTTCAAAACTGCCTCCGGAAGTTCTTTAAAAGCGCCATCTGCTGAAGCTCAAAAAAGAGCTAAACGGCTCTTGGAAGAAGTAGCTAACTCTGATATTCAGGGTATTTATCATCACTTCGCTTTATTTGGTTTTTCTTAGTTCACATCGAAAAATCACCATTGGATACTCTTGTCCGAGATGATAAGTCGATGAAGCCCGGCTTTGGGTTTACGACTGCATCTGGAGGTAGTCTAAAGATACCATCATCCGAATCTCTAGCTCGAGCCAAACGACTTGTTGAGGACTGCAACTCCCCACTGAAAGAATCGGACGATACAGAAGGCTTAAAAAATCCAGGTAGTGGATTCTTAAAACTCCTTTCATACAGACACTAAACGAAGTCAGAATTATGTTTGAGGATCCTTCTGTTCATAAAGGTTATTCATTTTTATTAGGCGAACGCATCGGACCGAGTGTCGATTTAAAAGGTGTGTTCAAAACTACCATTGGAAAGTATTTGGAGACGCCATGTACCGAATCGTTCGAATGTAGAAAGCGTTTGTTTGATGGTGCAATCGAAAGTAACAAAGCCACGGGTTTGTTCTTAGAGACTTCTATAAAGTGCGTTTATTACCTAGAACCTGTACTTAACTCTACGAAGGGGATTACCACGCATTCATCTGATTCTATGCGTAACATTCAAGCTCTCAAAACAGACTCTCTTAAGCAATCTAGAAGAACCTTGGAACTCTCGACACTCCCGAAAGGTCCATTGACGATCGGTTTCACTACTGGTAGTGGTCAAGCGCTGAAATTATCATCTAGTGAATCACTTGAAGGGTCTAAACAACTTATAGAGGGGTGCTCTAAGGAGCCGGGTACAGTTGTTATGGATCAGGGGAATGGTGAAGCCTCTATTTCAAGTAGACTTAATCCTCCTCAAAGCGGTTTTAAGTCAACTTCAGGAGAACCTCTGAATCCTGTATCAGAGGAGGATATTGAACGAGTCACTGCACTCTTCGGTGCACGTGTTAAGGAATCCGAAGAAAGACCAATAGAAGCCGCAACTTCTAATAAAATTGTCTCTTTTCTTGTTGGGAGTGAAATATTGCATTCAGCTCAAAGGGGCTTTAAATCCGCTTCAGGAAAGACAATCAGTCCAGTATCAGAGGAGGCAATGAAACGAGCGACTACTCCTTTCCATGAATGTGTCGAGGAAATTGAAAGTGGAGAGGAACTAACGAAATTAGGAAAGTCTGCATCTCTTGTTGGAAGTGGTTTCAAGTCGGCTTCAGGGAAATCGATTGTCCCAGTGTCAAATGAGGCAATGCAACGAGCCATTGCTCTCTTTAACGAATGTGCCAACGAAACGGAAAGCGGAGAGGTGGAGATGTCTGCACTTAAATCGCCCTCTCTTGAAGTCAGTTCGTCACCATCCCGCAAGGAAGACAATCCTGAGTTGTCGCCAGTGTTCGATTTCGATGGGTCCTTTGAAATTTCCTCCCAAATGATAAATGTGTTAGAGGGAAAAGTCTCCCAACCTCAACAGAAAACTCAATCTCTGTTGATTGAAGAACGGCGTGTTGCATTGAGAGCAGAACAGGAGAGTAATGCTGAGTCTCGATTTAAACCCATGGATGCTTCTAATCGCAGTGCATGGAGAGATAAGTCTCACTCTGTTAGTTCAAGAGCGTCCTACTCGAAAAGTCATCAGGTGATTCATGAACCTTCTACTCCTGGATTGTTGTGGAGGCGTCGAAAAATTGGTATTTGTTCTGTTAGAGGTATTCCTATCTCTTTTTCTGGACCTGTTGATAAGGAGTTGAACTTTGTTGGTGATTTCCTTCGGTTGGAGAACACTGGACCATTTTCCCTGAGCACTGCATCGGATATGAGGTTTAAAGTCGACTCTGATGATTTGCACAGCAGTTATCTCCTTGGAGATGATGTGGAAATTATTCCCGATTCTTTTGGTTATGTTGGCTGTGAGGAAATTGTAAGGTAGTTAAAGTCGCTTTACCTTCTTATCTACTTAAATCGATTTAAGTAATATATGTGTATTTTGTTATTGAAGGGCGTTTGTGTGTTCCCCGGGAGTGACCAATGGTTTGGCAACGCATCAGTGGATTGCTCATCACTTCTGTCAACTTGTATGGCGCTTCGGGTCTACGGCCTTGTTGCACTATGATGATCTTGTGAGGAATGTTTTCCCAAATCTCACTCTTCCTGATTCATCCATGGAACGAACTGACGGTCGTCTCCTGCTTCATGCTCTACTGTTGGAATTGAAGTACCGGTATGACCGAGAGTTAGAAGCTGTTCAGAGGTGAGCACTTTGTAAATTTAATCTATTACGTAGTATACTGTTATTGTATAATAGTATGGCCTGCTAATCTTGTAGCACAATGAGTAAAAAAGATGCTTTCACTTGCAGTTTTCCTAAAAACAAAATTAGATTTTGTCTGTTTATAACGCGTTGAAACGTTGTCTGTCAAGACGTTGAAATATCGGAGTAATTGAATGTTATCTAGTTGTTCCATGATACGTTGAGTTCGGATACTCCAAGTGTTCTGTGATTGAGAAGCAGCCACAGACTTAGTCTAGAAATGGAAGGTAGGTTGGAGGTGTAGAGTGTAGAGAGGGAGAAGAGGTGGATTGAAGTGTGCGTATGAAACTGAGCAGATGGTGGGATTATTAATTCCTAAGTATCTAATTGGGTTAGGTATCTGCAGAGTTAAACAGCATGATGCAATTTGATTAGAGATCTTGGTAGAGCGGTCATACAGCAAATTATGGCAGCATAATTAAATCCAATTAGCCTAGGCTACAGGCACAGAGCAAATGTGGCTGTGTCGATCTAATTAGGAGGTAGTGAACTCATGAATATACGAATACTCATTTGTCAGTTAATATTAACCATCATTAAACAATGATATGAATAAATGTTAGTAGTTGAACCGTATTATTCAATGAAGTGGCTAAATGTATAACCCCTTTTTATCATTTCCTGAGAATTGAAGAGAGTTCTTCTTCCCAGATTAGTGTGCTGGTCTTTGTTTTTGTGGGAATCTCATCAATTCCATCCTCCGTAGATTTTAATTCCAAATGTAAGTGATGATTTAGTGTTGCTTTGAGGCACAGTCTCAATATTTACTAATATTTAACCTGTGAATTCCTTTTCGTCATTTATAATAAGAGGATGAGACTTAACTATTCTAGTGAGTGTCCTTGATGTAATTTGAGTCAGTTCCACACTAGAGCTGGTTTGAAATCCGCGCCAGTTTGTTGGCAAAAGTATTTTCATGTTCAACTGGTGGTGCCTATCGATTTTAGTTGGAATTGAATAGTAATCTTGTGTGCAATATGTCTGAGTAAAATTCTTGTCGTCAAGACCCGCATAACCCTATGAACTATCGATTGGAGTCCCTTTGACTGACAAAAAGAGATGTTTAGAAGTAAACTATTGATGATTGAGCTTGTTAATAGGTACACAGGAGCGTAATTTACTAGCAGTTGAGAATCGATTTTTAATCGATTTTGCCATTAATTATACACTTTTAGACCAGCAATCCGGAAGATTCTCGAGCGGGATGACACCCCTGCAAAGAGGATGATTCTCTGTGTGAGTCATTTAGAAAGTCTCCCTAACCACCAATACAGAGTAAGTCAGCATAATCATTCTTAAGTTACTCATAATAAATAGAAACCAAGATAGTCGTATTGCTCACTTATTTAAAGGGTCGTTTAACGGATGGTTGGTATCACGTTGACTGGGTTCCTGATCCCCTGCTCACTCGCATTATTGAACGTGGACAAATAAGAGTAGGGTCAAAGTTAGCCACAGCTGGTGCTGAGCTCGTGCAAGCCCCTTCTGGTTTCTGTGGGGATAAAGGAGAGAAGTTGAGAGGAGAGGATGCTCATCTTTTCGGGGAATTCTCAAACGGACTGGCTTTGCGACTGAATGGCAACTCGACTGTGCGAGCACCACCCAACGCACGACTGGGTTTTGCCGGTCGTCAACCCATGGCTCATCTTCCACCAACTCCTCTCTCTTCCATCTCACCGGATGGTGGTGCAGTGTCATCTGTCTGTGTTCTTATTCAGGTATAGATTCTTTTATAATTCCCAGACCTATTGAGGAAGGCGTTCTTTGACACTTGTTTTGGGTAGAGGAGTAGGCTCAATGAGCGTCCTAAGTGAAAAACTCTAATCCTGCTAGGTCCTTTATTAGCGAGATTTAGTCAGTGCGGTTGGCCATTTCGTTCACTGGATGTGTGCCAATGGCATCCAACACGTGTGACTTCGCAGACCATCACGTTAACCGCTGTGCCACCGTTGTCCGCGTATTTCTTTATTGATCATGACTAGAATAACTCGAGAAATATTTAATTAGTATCAGTTTATTCTTTGTTAATGTTAATAATTCAAATCAACTGCGAATTTGGAAGCTCTCGTCGTTTGTTCAGTTAGGATTGTTTTGGGGTATCAGTTTATCATTATTTAGGTAAAACAGCGATGGTCCTACTTAATAGTCTGCGTCATTGTTAGCTTTAGGTTAAGGGATGAGTTTTCTGAATGTCCACATTTCCTAGGTAGAAAATGGTAACTCCCAATAAGAACCGAGTAGATACTTATTAATTTTGATACTTTGGATGAATTGCACAGTTATAATTAAAAAAGAAGGCAAATATTATGGTGAGGTTGAAATTTTGTAAGTCAGTCATTTCCATGGAAAATGGAAACACACAAAGAATACCCGTGTTTTCTTAAACCGCTTGGAACTTAATTATGAATTGCTTGTTGCCTTGACATCTCTCTGACGCTCTATGCATTCAAACTTCAGTGTTTGTGGATAGCTCTGTACGTTCTTGAAGATCCTGTACTTGAATTCCTTGAAAAAAAAACTTGTTTTAAGGGAATGTCAGAGAACCGTAGATGGTTAGGAAGGAATAGTTGAAATAGTATTTATTGTTATAGTAGATGTCTACTGTCATGCTTGAGATTTAGATGAATGATCCTCCCCCGATTTTTGAGAGCTTCGAACTCTGTTGCATGCTCTTGTACTTGGACTCTAAAAGGTTGGAGGTACCAGAGTAATGAGCACCTAAAGAGGGTGCGTTATGTAGTAGTACTAGCCGGGACATTTGAATCGGTTTGTGCTATGAACTATCTTCTAGCATACATACAGCCTCTGAAGGTGGTCCTATATTTTTGGGGCCAACAAGATACCTTTAGGGCGTTTGATTATGTAAACATTCACTATATCAATATTCTTGGTCGGTCACACGATGGGAAATATAGAACGTTCGAGGTCAAGAGACCTGCATTAATGGGATTATACGACATAGCAGCAATTTGATTATACGGCGCCTGTGATTTCTTTGCTATTTCTTTTGTAGAAACGCTTCCAACTGCAATACATGGAGACCTGTTCGCCAGAGGATGGAGATGTGAGCGAAACGGAAGGATCTCGCAGACAACACATCTTTCGTGATCCTCGATCTGAGCAAGCAGCTGAACGAAAGCATGCAGAAAAATGCCAACGAGCTTTCGATAAGGCTGTTGGTGAATTTACCTCATTCAAGGGTGATTTGACTATTCGTCTCTGATTATTAGCATATTGTTGTAACGTACTGGGAGCTACGTACAAAGACCTAGAAGACTGTAGAGAGGACACATCTTGACAAGATTACATTGTATCATAGTGTGTCAACGACAACTGTTCAGATAAGCAACTTAGACTAACTTAACGACAAGAGAAGTCGATCATAATCAAGTTGGCGCATCTCAAGGGGATTTTATCATGTGTTCCGAAACTGTCAGTCTATAAAGCGAATTTCAAATAGTTTTTCTAAAGGTCTCGTTTTTCCCCAATTTGCTCCCCACTGCTAAGTCACCTACTTAACATCCCTCGTCTTTGATCTGTTCTTGTCTACTCTCTACATCTAACCGAGGGGGGTTTTAATTGGCTTTCCTCTTTTAGGTTCATAGATCCAATTAGTAGAGTAGGGAGTAAATAAAATCTTTTAAATTTTGCTCCATTTTTCCGTTTTCGTTGTATTGTGGGTTTTTGTGAAATTTTACTTTGACGAGGTCACAGGATTTGGTTTGTGCTGTTAACTCATGTTCATGCGTGTTTTCCATTCTGCTTGCATTGAGGTCAGTTCTTCAGTCACAATGAGAAAGCGATTGGTTGCATTATATTTGATTGGAGCATTTTGGAAGTTGATCCTAACGATTATATCCTAGCGTATTGTCTTCTTTCCCGTCTTTTCATCGAATTTTGTGCGCCAGGTGTATATTTGTATCATAAGTTGCGACTCAATCTGTACATAACTGGATCCCGACACGTATTTTTGAAGCAGAACGTTATTTTGAGGTTTCTCAGACTATGAGACTACGAGGAATCCTACGGGGCGATCTGAATCGAGGTCAGATCGCCAATTGGTCTGACCCGGATCAAATGCTTCCCCGTGGCATTGTGTCTGTCTTAATCAGATTCAGTCTATATTAGGGCTAATCTAACATCTTCCCAATGTTCTGGCTTAAATCTTAATGGAGCTGCGGTGTACCGAAATATCACCCATCGCATCCTGGAGTCTATCTTGATTGGATATACAAACTGCGTAATCTTGGGACAAAACTTCTCGGCCAATAAACGTTCAATCTTTAGGTCAGAGTAGGAAGCTAAGTCTATAATGAATGGGTTCCAAAGAGTGGTGTTATAGACGACTGCTATTCACGTAGTCATACGTCTTTAAGTATTGACCTATTTTTGGTTTAGTAAAATATTTGATGGGGTTATATGATTAATGTTGTTTGTGTTTTTAGGCAGACGCGGCCGTCGGTCCCAACCAAAGACCGCATTCCTCAATTCTTTGGGGCTGGACGGTGAGGGCCTGTGGAATGCAGTTAATAGTGCTCTTGATCCCGGTCTCGCTGAAAGTGACCTCTCTGCCGCTCAACGTGACGCTATGCTCCGTTACAAAGAGACGGCCATGCAGGAAATTCTCTCCCACTCCATTTCCAAACGAGAGGTATATGCTTCATTCAGCCTCAAGGATCTCGCCATGGTTGCATTGTACTAATCCTAATCTTGTAAATCTTCAGGTGACGCAGCTTTTGCGACTTCAGGTAGCTGGTATTCATCCTCAAGATGTAAGGAAGCATTGTGGTGCGTTAAGTTTTGCAGATTCGTGCTTGATTTGTGAAAATTACTAAATATTCATGTGTCTGACTTGAAGAACTGCCTCTGACATTGTGGAATCCAACTGAAGAAATGTTAGAAGCCTTGCGAGAAGGATCTGTCGTCCAGTTAACTCGACTTCATGTATGATTGCCATATTTATTCATAGTAGTTATAATTAATTGTGTGATAGTCTTGTGATTAAAACTCACATTCACAAACATCCTACGTCTGTCTACTGAAATGCATATAAGTAGTTGTGTGTTTAGGTTTCAACCACACGTTCCACAGATCCTTTCGTATCCCTCTCCTTGAGTGGCACCGAAAATGGCCAATTGGTGAGCCTGTCCGGAGGTCGGGGAACAACAGTTCGTCCTCTAAAAGCAACTCAGATGGTAAAGTTCTTCAGACAGGGTCAACCGACGGATACGAGGTCAGTTCAAGATCTCATTGAAACCATCTACCGACCGAGGAATTTCTTTTCCGTTGGAGAGTTGAGAAACGTGATTAAAGATCCATCTGGTTAGTCTTGATTTTTGATACTTTCAATTGTATTAATGATGACTACATTGTGCCTCAGTGACTCAGCGTGTTAGTAGTCACGAAATCGAGGCTTCTCCACGATTCAATTACTTAGAATCACTTCTGTACTGTGGGCAAAAACAATACCAATGCTCTTACAGGCTATAATTTGTGTAGCTCATAGATCTAGGATTGAGGACAGGACAGTCGTTTAAATTGGAGATTTTTTTATTGAAATCAGGTTTGAGAATGAGTGTTTAGAATTCCATATATTTCTCGATTGTTGATCACAATTGTCCGTTGAACTTCTTGGCTGTCTCTTTTCCCAGTGGTGAATTGAGTTTAGTTGTTTACTCGGGTTTTTACAGTGTGATGGTGGAACTCGGAATTGATTCATTCGAGCGTTGATCTCTTTTATAACGTTGGGAGGACTAATTTCATCATTATTAAATACCATTGATGTGTCTATTCCTTTTTGTATAATACCTGCTGAAATCGATTTGATCATCAAAAATAGTGAAACTGTCGTGATTGAAGTTTCGTAGCCATGATACATTAGATCAGTGGAAGGTTTGTCTTACTCCCTGCCATCGTTTTACTTTCTACCACCTGTTGGCACCTAGCAGCAAGAAAAAATTGTCAAAATTAAAGATTGATCGGCCAACCTTTAGCCATTTGCCAAGGCTTTTAGAGTTAGAGTGTGACATTGTATCATTTCGTGGACGCGTGATGTCACAAAACACAAAGACTGCATTTATCTCCATGGTGCCACACACGCACAGCTGAAATCGCTAGCTCGTTACTGTTTTTTTTTATTCAGATCGTGCAAAAATTGTGGACTTTACAGCTTTGGTGATAGGCACAAAGAGCACTACTTCTGTGACCACAAATATTTCAGGTGGAGGAGGAGGAGGAGGAACTAACAGTTCCATTGGTAATTCTGACCTCGGAGTGGTCTATCTTGCCTCATTGCGAGGTGAAGATGGTGAGGAAGATTTCAGCACGATTGCGGTCCTTCGGATTTGGGGAGGATTAGAAGTTTGTTCTACTTCCTTTCAATTCACGTGTCTTTGATCAACAGCTAATTTGATTCTCTTTTCCCTACTATTCAGCGCTACTGTCTCAACTCCGTGCTCTCAGCAAGAAATCGAGTTCGTTTTACTGACGTGCAGCTCAAGAGCATCAGTAAGCTTCAAATGGACTCTGATTTTCCCCCTAATGGAAGTCCGGCTGTCAACTGCGTTCTCTTAAACTATACTACAGCCAGTTATGTCACTACTGAAACGGTTGCAAGGGATATTTCAGTAAACAGACGCTTTCAAACTCCGTGGAAAGAGGTAATATAGTCTTATTTTGGGTTAAATTGTTTGTTGTGGGTTTTTGCTTTTAGCTATTGACCCTTAGGCGTGTAGTTTCGATACAATACGGGCAATGTGTGATTAGAAGACACGCCTTGTTGTACTCATTACTAGACAAATCCAATATTATTTTGGGCATTTACTTCGAAATTTGAGGGAAATTTGTAACCGTAATTGTTAGAAATTTGGGAACTTTCGTAGTAGGAGTTAGTAATGTGCGTAATAATTTGGGAGTTCATTGAAGAGCCAAGTTTTAAGTTTCCAAAGTGTTGGCAACACTTGATTTGAATAGAGGGACGATATGTTGGAGCCACTCGAAGGAGAAACTTGCATTCTATTATCCTTCTGCTAATCCCGATGTAATAATTGCGGTTGGTCATCTACATTGATCTCGTGGCCTCAGACTTGGCAGATATCTAAGTTAACTATATTTGTTAGGTATTAAGTGTTAAGCGATGCTAGTATCCATAATGATTTCAAGATCCCATTGTGGGAAGTATTTCTCGACAATTTTCTTGATCAGAAATAAAAAGATAGATGTGATTATGGAAATCACATTCAGTCATGTTGTAAGTTGTTCAAATTGCTGAAAATACACCGGGTATCTAGTCTTTGACCTCTGATAGATAAACACATTACAAACACATTCTTGTCTTTTTAATAGACTCCATCCACGATTATATAAAAAGCTCACTTCGTTCTAAGTGTCCCTTTGTGTTTTAGACGCCCCAGTTCCACTCCTACATGCAGGCCTGTATGGAATCGCACTTTGAGAAATTCTTTTCTGGAACCTCCTCGACACATGTCTCAGCATCAAGATGTCTTCGTTCTTCTGCCAATTTTACATCTCCATTACCTTGCACGTCAAAAGCAGAATCCACCTCTGCGTCTTCTATTGTTAGCGTGAAAGAACAAAGTGGTATCATCAAGCATGAGGCGTTAGTTGGCAGTCCCTCAGTTTCAAAAATCCGAACTAGAACTGGCCTCTGTCGTCCACGAAAGTCAATTTCAGCTCCTCTTGCTGCCTCACCTTCCAAAACGTCTCTTGTTCAAAATGTCTCGATAGATCAAGATGAAGTCCCCAAACCCGCGAATCCAGCAGCACCCACTGCCTTTTCAACTCCACTCCCTGCTAAACGTCCACTCTCGACAAATTTGGACAAAGTAGAGACCTCAGTTATACCTCCCGTGCTTGAGAAAACATCCCCCATTGTCAAACGTCGAAGATCAACTCTGTTTGCATCTTCTATTCCTATGCAGAGTGTTAGAACTTCCCCTAAGTTCGAGACTCCCAATTCACCTGGGTTCGATCACGTTTTCGTCTTACCCGATTCGATTTCTGATACTGAGTCAACTGAGCCCCAAAGAACTGATATAGGATCATCAGAAGTGAAAATTCCGAATATCGATCCCCCTTATCACGATATCAATTCTGATACTGCCTCAACTGAACCCCAAAGAAATGATAGTCCATCCTCACAGGCCATTTCGCATGTTGAACTTTCCCTAGAAGCGAATTCTTCGGGACTGTTGGAAGATATTTCATCATCGCTGGATGTGAGTATAGCTGACTTGGTGAAGACTAGGAAACGCAAATGTAATTCACAGACTTCATCTTCAGCTCCTACCCGAAGAAAACCACTCAGGTTGAAGAGTACTCAATAGTTATTAGCGTTTGTATATTTCGCTTTTAGAGTTGGTATCATTTTTATAAGAGAAAGTTGTTTTTACCTCATTAATCTTGTGGCCTTCTTCTTAAGTACGAGGATTGTGGGTTGTGGGAGGTATAAAACGTGTCATCCTGGATTGTCGCGTGTCCACCTTTGTGAATGTCTGCGTGTATTCGAGGGGAAGTGGCCAGGTGGTACTATATTCCCAGCCGTTCGTTGTCGGCTACTTTTCGATACATGTGCTGTCCTCCGTCGCATTATCCTGGAGAGTGGTTAACTCTTCACCTGATTTTGCATTATGTGTCCATAAATTTTAATCAAGAAGCCTTCCAAAGTAAATGTGCTCGTTTAGGAGATATCTATGTCCTAAGTTTTAAGTTAAGAGGAGTAATATTAAGTGACGAGTTACTTAGGTAAAGAAGTAAATTTCACATGAGGGAGGAAGAAATGGAAGTTGAGTCGAAAAATGGAATTCTTTTGAGTTCGAGTCCAGTTAAATTTTGCTCTTGGGATCGTGTTGACCGAAGTTATTGGAGGTATTTAAATTTGGTTAGAAGGTTAGTGAGAATAGTTCGCTGAATACGGGTTCTCGTGGCTTAAGATGCGCATTGTGAGTTTTAAAAATCTCGAAGTTAAGAGACCGAGTCTAATGTGTTTGCACACAATTTGATTTGCAAGTCATAAAATTGAGTGGTAGCGTCTATTCTAGCTACATAACCACAGTTGGTTTTTAAAGTTGTAGTTGGTACATGCATTTTGAATATGTGTCCAATTATATAACAACTCAGAATATGGATAATTTGCAGTTGTATAGAAAACAAGACGTCATATAACACGCATATTCCAATGAATTGCAATAGGTGTGAGACAAGTTACCATTTATCGATATATATACGAAAGCGTATACGAAATGTTGCGAAACTGCCAATTCATAATTTAATACTATTGTAAACCGGAAAAGATTTATTTCTTAAGATCTCATGGTTTCCGCACAACTATAGGAAAAAGGCGAACAGCAGAACAGTAGGGGAAGAATTAAAGTCTCTTGCTGACCGAAATTCATGAGAAGGAAGGGAATTATTGTAGGCGGCCCACAAAACGGACAATGCAATTTGTGAGCTGAGCAGAATGTATCAAAGTCTGCATGTGCTTCTCCAAAGACTGGCTTTCCTTTGAGATTATAAATGGGACATAATACCCCATCTCGGCTTTGTTGATTAGGATGCAAAATGAGTGCAGTTAATTTCTGGATGGAAGTTTGCACATATATTAACTGCTCAAATATCGCCATCGAATATCTCCAAAATAAAGTATCGTTACGACAAGTCCACATCTTGCGTGTCGCCGAGCGCAGAATAAAGCAATATTAGTCAGCTTTAGGCTTTTTAAGTTTGTAAGAATTTTACCGCAATCAAGATAGGAGAGAAGCATAAAAGCCGTTGAATACATGTACCAGGTGAGAACTAAGAGAGCGTTAGTCTCAAAGCTGACAAATTGACAAAGTGCATTGGTGGAATGGGGAAGACTCAATAGTTAGACAGGTCGAACAAACAGACGGTTAACTTAATCAATTCGCATTTAGTCATATGGATGGTCAGTTGCACTGGCTTTCGATCATATTGCACATCTGTATTTGAAAAGCTCTTTGTGATCTAGAGTGGCTATATACTTAAATTTGATTAATAAATAGTATTTATTAGTTGTACTGTTCGTTTCTTTATTTATCTATTTTTTTTCTTTCGTGATGCACTCTTAATAGTTGTATTTTTTGTTCTAAATTAGAGAAAAAGAGCCGTGTAAATATTAACAGATGGTACAGTCATCTTAAAGTCCTGTGATTTTTCAATCACTGATACATTTATCCACCAGTCAATTGTATTTGCAGGAATACTCGCTAGAGAATCTCGAGAGTTTTTCACATTAATGTCAAAGCACGTCCGTTTTCGGTTAGTTGGTCCATTTTCACATGAAAAATGAGAAGAGAACCCTAGTAGAGTGAATATACGTTCTCTCTTCGTTTTCTCTTTGCCGCTAATTCCTCATTTTAATGAGAATTTCTGCTACATCTGCTCAAATAATAAAACGTGAGTTTCAGCATTATAAATTACCGCATTCGTAGTATCGTTCGAACTACGAAAGAAAGAACGCCGACTTATCAATAATTAAAGTCCATTAAAAAATTGCAAAGCGATTGCAAGTATGAGTCATTTTAGATTCTTGATTCAATTTTCGAATGCACTTACACACCTTGATCTTTTGATCTTACGCGGGTGTTCTCATCGATTTTCTGCTGATCGAAAAACCATTGCGTCCCACCGTCAGTTTCTCGACTAAAGCGCATCTTTATTCTATACTGCTGTGATCTAAGTTATTAACTGAGTTACAGGCACCTTTCAAAATGCATCAGAGTATGAAAAAATCTGTTTTACTCTAATGAATGCATTAATGTTTATAAGATTTTGAATCTCTCATTTAATTTATGATGTTGCTGCGCTACTCTAACCGGGTATTCATGTGTCAATAAACATTCGTCTATTCCGAGAATTAAGGATTTCCAGTCTCGATAATTACTTCAAGATAGTTCTCATAGGGAGATATCACTGATTGAATATGAATGATAACGCTCGGTGACGATAAAATAACTGGATTTAATTCAAAACTTGAAATGTCTTCCCATTTACTTTCAGTGAAATTGGGTTTGTCTGGTCTTTCAGTGATAAAATGCATAGAGCTGGAAGTCATGCTAATTTCGATTACCTCTCGGCAAGACTCTTTACTGGTTTTAACAAAAATGGTTTAAATTGAGAGAAAAGAAGAAGATTATTTCATAGACTTTTCTAATACTTCGATGAAATAAGCCAAATTATTGGTATTGGTATACTAATACGGAAATTTCCAAAATTGGGCATTTGTCACAGTTATTAGGACGGAGTAGTCGAGGGTCGATATACCTTCTGCTAAGAGTTAATTATGTGTGATTAACCTCTTAATATTGAAGTGGAATGACTCAGAAATCACCTGACCAACAAGTATCAATAAATAGTGTGATTGATCAATTCTCTCAATGCTGGAAAGTGCTGATGGACTTTGATCGAATCATCACCTGATATATCTGATATCTGTCCTGTCCAATTTCACGCCTCGTAACACTGACCACAAATTTAGTAAACAATGATTGTTCGATTTTAACAATGGTCATTGAATTCGTAAGCGAAATAAATTAACTACAGCAAAAAATAAAATAATCTTTCCCGGGGTGTTTAACATTTGAGCGTTGTGGCAAATTGGAGACCGGATTTAAGACTTCCCTATAACTTACTTAAGAGTGTTCAAATAGGATACAAATGATGAATGCTATTTCATAAGCTCTACTGATTGTTGAAAATGAAGCTCTGATTACATCTACAAGTGAAGTTACCATACCTTCTAAACCTATAAATTGAATGACTTCTCGAA
The DNA here is from genome assembly GCA_900708905.1 of Hymenolepis diminuta. Classification (NCBI taxonomy): domain Eukaryota; kingdom Metazoa; phylum Platyhelminthes; class Cestoda; order Cyclophyllidea; family Hymenolepididae; genus Hymenolepis; species Hymenolepis diminuta. The sequence continues at coordinate 57 of CAADRB010000055.1, read as the reverse complement.
TTAGGCAACCACTTTCTATATGGAAAAGTGCATTGCACGACAGACTTCAAGGTGTCT
>CAADRB010000054.1:854064-926761 GCA_900708905.1 Hymenolepis diminuta | reverse complement strand
ATACCGAATGCCATAGAATGGAATGAATTCATGACATTTTACCACATGAATATTTATTTCAAAGAAGATTGCAAGAAATATCTGCTATGAAAAGTCTACTTAGGTCTCTTGTCTCTTAACTTCTTCCAGGTCACCAGAAGAACTAGAAAGAAACCTTAAACAAAGTTATATTCAAAAAAATTTGTTATGTTTATTCACACATTTGAGCGTTGGATTCGCCTTGAATCCTTTACTAAGTGTTCGGTGTAATGGTCAGGCCGACAATTGTACTGAGTTTCGGGATTCTTAGGCTGAAGGAGGTCACATATGTCCTGATGACTTCCTACTGGATTCGTTTCTGGTTTGGAAATTAACGTTGCGATACGAAAACGGAGATTTTTTATGGCACATCCACTACCTAAACTGTACAAAATTAAAAATCTCCTCTACTGTCTCCTCTTGTGACATGAAAAGTTGTCTTTTCACATCTTCAGCGAGTTACTCACCTAGAACATTGAGATTAAGGGGAAAGTGTAAAAAGAAGATATCTAGACCATGATAGAAGTCTCAAGTAGGAGGGAACTGGTGATATTTCTGATCACAATAACTTTAGGTACACCGTGATTGGCGAATACCTAGCGAAAGCTGTTAATGACGGTACAGGTTATTGCAGTCTTAATGAGTATTACCTCAAACCACTTTTAATATAAATCAACCAGGATTAGATAGGAGATACTTCGAATAGATCCAGGAAGACTGAGGTCAGTGTGAGACCAAGGAACGTCAATTTGAGAGCATATAAGATTCTGGTGATAAAAAAGTGCGCCCTCACCTCCTTTTTGTACGACTACTTTTGATACTATTCCCTTGGAGTGAAAAACGGGTTTTGCAAGACCGACTTCCTCGCGTCGCTTGCATTTATCATCCACCAGTGTCGATAGCTAAGGGTGGAAAACTAGCTTTGGTTTAGCTTGAATGTGGCTGGAGACTTGATCTTGGTAGACGATTTAGGAGTTCTGGGGGAGATTAAAGTACAAAAATCTTCCTTATGTTTCTTTAGGCGTGATATCTGATTTACCTGGTGACCAAGCAGACAGGATGTGGGGTCTGATTGTTGTTTGAGCCCGGTAAACTGGGAAATAAGTTGTGCTGGAATGACTTTAGGTGTGAAATATTCCATAGAATGCGAGATACGTTGCTTTTAGACTATCTCTTGCTGATTTGTACAACTTCATATTATTATTAGCCGTCTCAACAGGATTTGTCATATAAAGCACCATAGGAGATAATGTTACCACAGGAAATAGAGGACAATTTTATTAGAAGTATGAGAAAAACTGGAACTAGATATGTTAGAAACATCGGGAGGCATTTTACCCTCAATTTTGAGCGGATAAGGGTTATTTCTTTATTCCTGCGGATAAGTTCCCAAACATTTTCTAGGGAATTGAGCAATCCACTGCCCGTTGAGCAACCGAAGACCTCTACTTCGGTATTGTAAAATCGTCAGAGATAAGAAAGAAGGAATTTGAGGTTTGTATGTGATGGGTTACGTAAATGACCATGAATTATTGCAGCCAGTGAGCTGCATCCAAACTCAAAATAGCCAATCGTACTTACAGAGCAAATGTATGGCTATAAATGCTTAGGTACTAATAGAGTGGACTGATCCTAATTAAACTATCTAGCGTATCGTTGTTTATGAAATGGCTCGTATGAAGTAGACTGCGTCCAAAAGCGGGTAGAATTTTAAGGCTTTAGCTATCAGGGTGACTTTTAAGAGCCCCCTCACTACAGATATTGTGTGAAGCCACATTGCTACAGGTCCGTAACTGTGACCCTCTGTTGAATTCGCCGTTACCAGAGGAGCACTGAGCTCCAACTGCACGAGTTGTCCTTTATACGTCTTGTGAAGAACTCGACCAAGATTGTTAGGCTGATTTGCGTTTCCAAAGCACCGCGGCTGAGGTGCCACAGGAAGTCTCTGGAGCATATTTGATCGAGACTTTAGAGGACTCGAATTTTCACACAATTCACGCTAAGCCTGTAGCAATTTTGCTAAAGGATATGCAGCCTACTCGCCACATCAGTGGTGAGAGGGCTTAAGCTGTCTTTTGAACCATTTAATGATATCACGACTCTCTTTGACGTGGATTACTTTTGGGTTAAAAAGAACCTGATTTGAAGTATATATTTATTTTTGTTCGCTTGAGTTTTTCTGTTATGTTGTAAGTGGGGTTTCTTACTTATCTTGAACTAGTAAACGAAGTATGTTTATTACTTAACTTTACTTTCGGTTCCCTCTCGACTCATATAGGAAGGTTGAAGGTCTCCTCATATGAATAAGTGGAGAAGCAAATGAATTCAATAAAGTATGAAATCGAATATGGATCAAAAATATGTAGGTAGTGAAGTTGGGAGTTTTACTTTCTGGGGGTTTTGCGCTTTCTATGTTGCCAAAACATGCCGATGTTTATGTATAATGACCCCCAAGTGTATGGGTGAATTTGTGTTCACAATGCTCGGACCTTGTTGATTGGTCGATTTGATTTCATATTTGATCATGTCACTTCAATTCATTTGTATTGTCCCGGCACATAATTTGAACTTTCTACTATTTCTTAGTATTTGGCTATTAACCATAAAACCCAGGATGGATCAACATTCAACCATCCCATGCTGCCAAATTGCCAGCCCAATCGTCCCCCAAAGTCAAAAGACTTAATAGTAGTTGAGTACATTTATTCAATTAAGGTACAAAAAGGACTGAGCTTTGGGGATCTGTTTGTATATTCTTGCGACCTAGAGCAACCAGATTGATCAAGCAAATATTTTTTCCACTTTATAAAAGCAATGGACAATCGAACAGAAACTGCATTGGAGTACTCACAAACTGTAGGTTCCAGTACGTTTATTTATTAATTTTATTTACAAAAAGTTTTAAATACGTTTATCTCTGTCCTTCTCAAAATTTTGATATATGTGAACCAAGGCCAGATTTTAAGATTGCCCTTGGTATACCTATTGATTCGATTAGGCACCACAATTTATTCAACATGGGAATGCATGATTTTCAAATGTTTTGTTAGCCTTTAAACAACAGGTGGGAACCATTGAACTATATTCCAACTCGTCGCAATATGATTGAAAATATTTCCTGAATCCGCCCCTTCTTCTTTTGGTCATTTGCTGACTGGTAGAAAACAGAATACTACCATTAATAATTTGTTATTAACTTATGAAACGTCACTACTAAGTAAACTCTGATTAACGAAATCAAAATGTTAGAATTTTTATGTTATAAATTTATATAACATATTTTCGTTTCCCTGCTTCTTAGGAAAATTTTAGAAACTTGGGTGGTCTCCAATGAAGTGGAAATTTCCACGGTTGAGGAAATTTCGAGCTTAATTTTTCACAAACGTAATTATTATATTATTACTATTACACCTAAATAGAGAACTAATTTATCGTTGTGTTACTTAATTTGTTTAAGTAGCGTGTTGTGAATACTTGAATTTTTTACTTGTCATTTATTCATCATCCTATTGATTTCTCCGTTTATTCCTTACATAACAAACCTGCCTTCTTCAATTGTTTGAGTGTTTATCTTAACAATCATTAATACTGTCGCGGAGAAGGTATAGCTAGATGTTCATAGTGGTTAAATAATTTTCAATCTGCAATCATTTTTAGAATTTAATGTAACTGAATGCACAGAGTGGTACCTTCCATCTAATTTCATTCTAACACTGCCATCAAAATCTTTGTCAATATCACAAATAAACAGGTATATATATCAAAATAATTTAAAATTTCCAAATCTACCACTAAATGGGGGGGGTGAAGGATGAATCCCTCTTCTCTGAAATATTTTATCTTTCAGCATTCCTAATCATCACCAAATTAGACTATCTTGTCCTCATAAGTTATCCCTATAAACCGTTAACCATTCCTGTGACCCAAGCATTCCATAAACAAACATCGGGTGTCCTCAGCCGGCCTATGTCTCATCGACCCGGAAAAGGTAAACATACCTCAGACGATAGTAGCAGACACCGTTTAATCAACCGCGCTATCAACCAGTCCTGTCTGCACTGACCCTTCCTTTTTCCTACAATCATTCCGACCAATTAAGCACGCATGCAACCATATCCTTATGCGTGTCCTCACCCAAAGTGTTGATTATAAATAACCTCCAGTACACACACAGGACACAGGGTGGACCCCAGCTGGACTACAGCTCGCCAGGCGCATCTCTCGTTGTCACATCCTCCAGTTCCCTAATTTCCCTTGAGACTTTGTACTGAGCTTACTCAATATAACCTGGTCAACGCAATCCTTGGTGTTCTTTATCCTTCGTTTACTGTTAACCATCTGCCGCTGCATACTGGCGACCCTGGCAGGACCTCTACAAATTGGTGACCCTCAACAATCTGGTGGCCCGCTACAGGGGTATAGAAAAAAAGTTCATGTAAGATCATTCTGTTTCTTCGGCCCTTAAAAGTAAATTGAAGTAGTAAGATCAGGCATCCTAATAAAACAACCGATCAATAAGAACTGGCTATCGTGGACTTGAATTTGCTTAATAATCCAGATAATATATCATGAAATTCAAATTTTGGACCTCGAAGCCGAATCAAAAATCAGACGAGGCAAGAATTTTGATACCTGGACTTTACCCCCAACATCCTTTTGAATCCCTCCTCTTTATCATTTATTTGACTTACTGTTAACCGATTTCAACTGCTCTCCAACAAAGAAAAATATATATTTTTTAGTCTGCTTTAGGTCATTATATAATAGTACTTAATTCGAAGAAGTAGCAAGTACGTTGATGTTGTACTTATTTATTTGAATCTCAACTTAATATTCTTCTAATAGTAAACTGCCTCTCTAATAAAGAGGATGTCTTCATGCCAGTTTCTCGCCAGAGAGACTCCGTGATTTCCCTTAAGATATGCTTTTCTAAGTGGGCCTTGGTGTTTTGTTTATTCTATTAATTTCAAAAACCGGGATTGCCCAACTTTTTGAATGTTCTCGGTCTCGATCATTAGCATAATATTTTCTGTTGTCATTGTTTACACTACTGACCTTAACGGATTTTCGTGTTTTTTTTTTTTGCTTTTTGGAAATAACAAAGTGTTTGAGGTGGATTTGGATCTTAAAACTTATTCAAGCATCTCATAAATCAAGTATCAAGGTCAGCTAATTTTATAACCTTGATGTGTACTGGTTAAATTACATCTTTTCCTATCGAAATTATTCCTTGGATCGAAGATTATCTAATCTCGTTTTTAGCCGTAAACAGAAGAATTTACACCTTAATTTGATCAGTTCAAATCGATTCGATTTCATCTTAATAAGATTTGGAAACCCTAATTGCATACACATAGGGGAAAATTTAATTAGTCACGCATAAGTATGGCCAGATGTACATTCCAGTTAATTGACCTTCGGTATTAATGGTAGACGTGGTAGAGGCATGGGAGCAAAATGCCTCATTTTACATTCAACTGAAACCGTCAATTCAGCTATGGCTTCTAGTTAGGTCAACAGTCGCGAATTTCACTAAAATTTGGGGTATAAATTTAGATGAAATTAAGGTTATGATTGGTGGTGGGTAATTCGTGTATGACTAAATTCCAAAAGGTCATTTACAGTACGAATTTTAATAGCTTCATTTGACCCCAAGGCAATAATGGGTTGTCTAAGGGTAATATTTGAGTTATAAAAGATGAAGCAGTGAACTAACCATTAAGGAACTATTGTACAAAATCAAGTTAGTCATAATAAAAATTTTTATACGTCTCTTTCAGGAATTCTGTAAGAAAGAGTTAATTTTGACTAGTATTAAAATTTAGATCACAGTGGCTTTAATTATTCCATATTTGAAGGTGCAAGGCCTCAGGAGGCTAGGAGCGTAAATAGAAACTGAACGGATAGTAAAACTCTCACGAAAACTGTCCATTAGCGGACGCATATGGCGATGAGTCACAAAGAAACGGTCTAGAATTGGGAGTTTCAGCCCTGCGCACTGCTTATCCTGTGCTCTATAGCAGCGTTGTAGTTTTGGCAGGGGATTTACTGATTATTCCATTTCGTGAATGTAAAGACGTTAGACTATCTTGTCTGCAGAATATGTCAGCGAAGGTAACTCAAAATCAGAATTGTAAATAATTCTAATATCCATCTTGATGAGTTTTTGCTTCCATGTGGGTATAAATGAATTCACAAACTCGAAGATGGGCTGATTCTAACCCTTTTACTTGGTTAATCGAATTTGATTCATTTAACTAGCTCAAAACTGTCACTGACATCTGCAAATATAATTCTTTCCACTGTCCATGAATATTACGTATATTATAGGCAAGTTATTACATTATAACCCGTAGTAAGGTAAAATATGAAATTTTTCATTATACAAAGCAACAGCCCAAAAAGAAATAACGGAGAGAGGACCGAAAACGTCGAGAATAAAGTCATGGATTTTTTGGGAATTGGCTTGTACACCACTCCACGTTCAAAAAGTCATTACTGCACAAATTCTTGTCCACGATATCCAGTGCCTATTGGCCTGTCAATTAATAGAGATAGTCGGTCTTCCCACTCCAATCCAGTTGTTTTCCTTTCAAAGGCCGAGAAAGTAGGGTAATACTAGCTTATATATTTATAACATATTCTTAAATTCATATAATCAGGTAGAGAAGTTGGTTAGGAGTAACAAATTATTCTGAAATTGTTCATTTTGGATTAAAGTTTAATAAGCATTAGGTTGTATTCCTGCTTGACATAACAGCTTTCGGTAAACTGTAATAGTGAACACCTCCAAAATTTCGAATTTTGGTGGATAAGGTGGATAAAGCTCATTAATACTAACTATTTGCGAGTTTTACGGAGTCTGTAATAAGAAATGTCGAGTTAACATTCGATGTATGTATTAATATATCGACCATTGGGAAAACATTTTATCAGTACTTTTATCGGATTTCTTAGGTATCGTCAATTACTACTTTAGGATGTTTATGTTCAAACCATCACACTTTAGGATTTTTTCTATAAACTATTTAAAACATCTCCAAAAACACCACTTGTACCCGCATAGCGACCATCGGCGCACTCATCAAGACAGCTTAGATACTGAAAGTTAACTTAACTCTTCCTGGGTTGACAACCCACTCTGTCATAGTAACTAACACTCCCTCAAACCGGTTTTATGACTGAACGCGTGTTCGTACTACACCAGCATGGAACTGTACCACCATCTATGCAGAGAGGCGATTTAACGATTTTTTCCATCATACAATCTCTATTAAGCTAAGATGAAATTTGTGATTAATAGAGATCCTTCTACTTCATAATCAATGTACGCCTAACTTTGGATAGAGAGATGGTTTCCTGAGGCCAATTTCTTTTAAATCTCGAATTCTACCATTTCAGTCAATGTCTGTATTAAAATACGCTTCGGTCATTAAGATGCTAAGTTTTCAATAAAATTTTTACCCACTGGATAATAAAATTAAAACGAGAAGAAGTCGAGCTGCTTTTAATGAAATTTGTCGAGCTAGTCTTGGTGTCCTGTATTATTCGCATGTTATACTTTAACCTGAGGAAGTTTAGAATCCTGGATTTTTCTGATCGAAAAAGCGCCCTCACTGCTTATGTCGCTGCGACCTAGGTGATATAGATGTCAGAATCGATCATCTATTTAATCTCTTTCTCGGAGGAGCACATATTTCTACAATATCTAGGTCATAGTGACCGAGACTCATGGAAGCAAACACTCTACAAGCTGCAATATGCTCGAAATTAGAACTGATATTTGAGGCAAAAAGTTGAATGAAAGGATGTTCTGTACGGCAATCTCAGGCTTCCTCACAAGATCTGCAATCAATAGAGGTTAGAACATAACATGCTGTATCATGATAGGTTTCTTTATAAATATCGAATCGAAGATATAAGCAATTTAAACAACCGGAGACCAAGGTACATCATAAACACATAAAACAAGCTAATAAAAGCCAGATTACTAGGAACTATCTGTATATCTTTACTTCTAACTAATTTATGGTTTCCTTGCCTTATTTAAACTCTAAACTATACGAAAATTATTCCGTGGTTTTGAATTCATTCTAGGTAGATATACAAGAGACAGACAACATCGCAAAAGGTACTGACGCTCATACCACAAAGACCTAGATTATGGACATTTTAGGTCACGACCGGACATTTATTTAATGTCTTTCCCATGGTGGCTATACCAATATCACATTTCCAAAATATCTGGTCACAGAAATCGATATTCAACCCCAGTGCAGAGAAGTAAACAGGTCAGCCTTTTATGGAGTTTTAAATTCTTACCCACTCATCAAGCTGAAAACTGTGCGAAAGTAGAATAGATTTTGTAAAGTCAAAATTTAAATCCTACATCACAATCGTCAGTTCATTCACTAAAATAGGAGAGATAAGAGAAGATGGATAGGATTAGAATAGAGTTTTATCTATTTCAGCAAGGCAGCCTTCAAAAACATCGATTTGATGGTTCTCTTACTCCACTTCAGGTCTAACCAGAAATTTGGATTTGTATTTCATGCAATTTGATTGAATTTTGTACTGTGAATTTATAACTTCACTCTAAAAATGTTAACACCTAAGCATATACAATGTTATAAAAACTTTTGGTCCAAAATGCTACGATCTAGAATATGGACATGCCATCACTTTCCATTTTTCTCCAACTCTTCATAGGATGGTAATAAAATGGCAACACATTTCCGCGATATTCGGGTCATAGAAATCAATTTTTGATCACCGTGTAAGAAAAGAAAGTTGTGATATCATTTAATATTAGACCCTTTTCGAATCGATGTTGAAAGCTGAAAAGACGCTAGATGCTTTTCCATAAGAAATCAATGTAACTTCCACATAATGAAAACCACTTATCACGTCCTGGGTTCCCAACTCACTTTGCCAATGTTACCAACACGTTTAATGAAAGACAAGCATCTATTCCTTATCATACAGAAACCCTAACAATCTAAAAATTTGATGGCCACTTTTCATCAGGGTTCATAATTACATACTGCATTTTTTTAATTGCTACTTAAATTATAAAAAGATTCAGGTTGCCATACCTTGGACACCAAAACCTTTTAATATGCCACAATGTTCATTTTAAAAGCTTTAAAATTCTAGCTGATTAGATATTCTGAAGAAAAGGCTGGATCACATTAAAAAATTGAGAATGGCAAAATTTAAAATATGCATGCACTAATGTAGCCAAAATGATGGAAGCTTATGGGTTGAAAAGATGGCCTGGACAACCATTTGCCTAATCTCTTTTCAAGGTAGCAATAATTGTTTCTAATATTATTAAAGTGGTATTATAAAACATCATACACTGAACCCTTTTTAACTTTCCTAGAAAATCCCACCGGATTGACTATCCAGACGGGGAATATGTGATCGAAAGTTGAAAGAAGCTGTTAACGCCTTTAACAGATTAAAGGCCGTATGTTGGGTATAATAGCCACGGCTAAAAGGTCGCATTGAACACTAGTCTCACATTTCCCCAAGATGTAGGTTAAATGCAGGTCAGGAAAGTAAGTAGATGAATCATTTGAGATTTTGGTATTTTGTGCACTTCAGAAGTTAGAGAGAGATGGTTACACTTATACAAAAAAACAAATGTTAAAAGTTCGGTAATTTAAAATAAAACTTTGATAATATTAGTTAAAAGAATAGCATTTGAATGCACGAAATAGCAGAAAGGTCGGGAAAGGGCTAAATCGGCGAAAGAGTTGCAACAAAATGTCTAGACTTGGTATACTTGAATGATGAAAGCACAGGGTTGTCCACTTTCTCATGTGAGGTACATATCCAACTGTAGCAGGGATCAATTGTCATCAGTTGATCTCTGAATCTCTTAATTACCTCATGCTCAGAGCACGATCAAGGATTGATTGGATGGAGCTGCCGATCATACCTTTGCATTCATTTACATCTTCTTACAACTCAGAACAGGGAGATGGGAATAGCAGAGCTCACTAGCGCTTACTGCAAGTGACTGCTGATAGTTTGACAGTCACATATCCTTTCTACCAGTGGACCAACTCCATTTTCCTCCGTGGTGGTTAGTATTAACTGAATTTTACAGAATTGTCCCTCTGGTCGTCGATTCTATATTTCACCCTAATCCAAAATATCACAATGTCATTTCTCGCAGACGCTCGATTCCAGTTTCAAATTGATTCATGAGTTAAGTTGTTTCGAATACAAATGAATTAGGCCTTCGAAAAACACTGCAGAACATTTGAGGTGAAAAATGTTCTCACAGTTGCAGCCTAGATTATGGGAAAGTATTGAGTCAGGATGCATTACGGCATTACGAACATTAAGAGGCGTATATTTAATCATGTCCCAGCAGCAGCTGTTAGCGCGCGCACATAATCCGATCTTAGCTTCACTAGGGTCATAGCAACCGATGTTTAAGCCCAGGACACATGCAGGCAAAGTTGCTGAGTCATTCTTTGGGATAGTAAAACGCTCGACAAATAAAAGCAGTCATATTCTCACATCAAAAAAGCCAATATACCTCCTTCCGGACAAATATCTACGATCTAACTTTTGACATTCAAATCTACTCCATTTCAGGATCACCAATTATTCTCAATTATCCCAATTCCAATTACAGGAGATGCAGTTCTCAGAATATTCCAATACGGAAAAGACTAAGTCTCACACCACTTAAGCCCTATCAGTATACTTCTCTATAGGTGAGACTCCATCACTCCTAGAGATACCTTTCATCCATCGTTCAGCTCAGTTAACTGATGTGCACTAGCACCTTTCCCAACTTGCTTTATTCCACTTAATTAAACAAAATAGTTTATCTAAAGCACACTGCATTGGCCCACGACATTAGGCTAACACGCATGAAAGAACGGACCATAACGGAGAAACTTGAGGTCAATAGGGCTCGATTCTAGATAACAGAATGTTTAGCTCTTGAAAATGAACGGGCATTTGTTAAGCCTCCACTGAATCTCGAGGCGAAATGATCGGTCACGATGTGGGAAATTATTGGTTAACGAGATCACGTTCTACAATGAAGGCGGATGATCACATGACAAATTTCGCCAAATAACCTATAACCTATCATTAAGAGGTAGTAAAGCCGCACCTAAAATGATAATAATCAAGTTTGATCATTTTGAGAGAGGTGGATCGTTAAACGCCACGGAGAGCGCAAATATACGCACGCAAGCGCATGATTTAATTTTTGATATTGTCTGAGTTGATTGGTTGATTGCCTGATTGGACGCAGCCAATAGGAGACATGTGGATGGAAATTGTGTAATCACATTGGCAGAGGCTTGTGCGACCTTGATGAGAATGTCATAAAACGAAGTGAAAGGGAGACGAGCCGTGTTGTTGGCATATCGTCTGATTTGGAATGGCTCGTACTAAGCAAACCGCGCGTAAAAGCACAGGTGGCAAGGCTCCACGCAAGCAACTCGCTACCAAGGCCGCTCGCAAGAGCGCTCCAGCTACTGGTGGCGTGAAGAAGCCACATCGTTACAGGCCCGGAACTGTCGCTCTCCGTGAGATCCGTCGTTACCAGAAGAGCACTGAGCTCCTCATCCGCAAGATGCCCTTCCAGCGTCTTGTGCGTGAGATCGCCCAGGACTTCAAGACCGACTTGCGTTTTCAGAGCACTGCTGTGTCGGCTCTGCAGGAAGCCTCCGAAGCCTACCTCGTTGGTCTCTTCGAGGACACCAACCTGTGTGCAATTCATGCTAAGCGTGTGACCATCATGCCGAAGGACATCCAGCTGGCTCGCCGCATCCGTGGTGAGAGAGCCTAAGCTGGCTCCTGAGTCATGACGAGGGGTGGTTGATGAGGACCACCGGAAGCCAACGATATCACGGCCCTATTTAGGGCCAATTCACATGTGATTGTTGTCTAGTGTGCGGTGGAGTCAACTGGTAGTTGGGGTAGAAGGGTTTCGTATTTATTTTGCCCTGTTTTGTGTGGTTTTGGGGATGTTTTTGTCGGGTTTGTTTGATTTCTGCGCGAATATTTAGGTTGGGTTTCTCTTCTCTGTTGATCGGTGATGGTTGCTGTTATTCGGGGATTGTTGTGAGGCTAATTGGGTGGTGATCTTTGTCATCTCGCTGTTTGAGTGCTCGCCTCTGTAATTTCTTTTCAAGCCTTTCGGTATTTCAACTGCATTTAGGTCGAGACAAATGCTATTTTTCACAATATTGGAGCCAATGTCTGATGAACTGGGTTAGCCTTTTAGTGTAAGCAGACTGTTATTTTATCTGAATTTTAATGTGCGGCCTTTCGTGGGTCGTCCAAAATCTTGGCGAGATTATTAGTAATTTGTCTCTATATTCCTCTTTTCATGTATTTGGGGCGTGATATGACTTACGAGTGGGTTTTTTAATTCCTTGGTGCCATTTGGTAGACGGAATACATATTGCGGTTTCTTATTGCGTCACAAACTCAATTCAAATGTGTCCAATCTGGTGAGGGTTTTAGCTGCACTAAATGACAAACTGTTTTACTTATTGCTTAGTGACTCGAAAATTGAGAAGTTGCTGAGGTTATTTCTCAACCTTAGGACTACGCACAGATTCAGTGTCGATGTGGAGTAAATTCTCCCGGACCGTGACAACGCGTCCATTGAATTTTTTAACTTAATGATACGCGCTCCTCTCTATTTAGACAATTAATTAGCCTCGGCAATCGTTAAGTAAGTTTATGCGTATGACTCATCGACGCACCTGCGCTCAATAATTGATTAATACAATTTAGTCTGATAAACACTATCACGTGATCTTCTATATCGGCAATCTAGTCTTGGAGGTTTAACAGATACGAAAGGGTTTCTGAGCCAATAAATCTGTTTAATGTTTACGAGGCTAAATTCAGTCAGACATTAACCACAAACGTCCGATTTAAAGCTATCACACCGCACACACAGATGAGTCATTTACGTGGGGGACATTCCTGACCAATTGTAACGCGTTCGACACTGTGGTTATGGTTTATCATATGCTAGCAGCATTTTTATCTGGCATGTAATACGAGAAGATTGATGTTCAAGGGACAAAATGTGTTGCTAAGACGCTGACATTTGACATCTTTTTTATTAAAAAGAGGTATCTAAAGGGTAGAAATGTTGTTCTGCTACTATGATACATTCCCCAACTAGATATCGTTGGCCTGCAGCTCACTCAGACTCGAAGGCAGAACGTAATACAGACGTGCCAATTACCTCAAAATGACTTCATTAACTTATTACCAAGAATGTAATTAAATTGTTTCCGTGATGAGGGATATTTGTCTAGACTAGCATATTAATTTGACAGACCATCTCGAGCTTATTGCTCCTTAAGCGATATTGTACACAAAGAACATTCATATGACTGAGCGAGAGAGGTCGATGCGTGCGTTGGTAATGCGGATAAACAAACAAGAGCACCACCATCAACTCAGTAAGAGTAAGCATCGAATTTTCTGCATTCGATCGCAGTTCATGAGTGACATCAATTGACGTTACAGTGATAGGAATCTAGGCAATGTTATTAATGCATTTTCGATATCGGATTTGAGGCAAGGAGAACGAAATTAAATAGAGATATCAAAGCGGAAAGGAAAAAAAGCGACGATATTTTGTTTTTACAGTAATTTACCATTCACCCACAACACTCAGAACTATGAATTAAATTTTCGGCATTTGATTGTTTTAGTCAAGCATTTTGGTTACTAAAATGGCAATTCTATTCCGTCCAGACTCAACAACGATCGACATCTTCAAACACAACGCATACCACCCATCACATCAAGTTAAATGCTAGAAAATTTTCATAGCGACACCAATGACGAACTTGAGGATTACACAAATTAAAGGCATTACAAGTTCTCGTGCATATTTGCCCATATAAAACCACAGCAATACTAATACCTCATCCAACGTACAACCGCGGTTACTAAAGCAATGACAAACCACAGAGTAATAATAAAAGACTTCACGATCCAAGTTGCCATCCTCAATAAACCAAAACCACACAAAACAGGGCAAAATAAATACGAAACCCTTCTACCCCAACTACCAGTTGACTCCACCGCACACTAGACAACAATCACATGTGAATTGGCCCTAAATAGGGCCGTGATATCGTTGGCTTCCGGTGGTCCTCATCAACCACCCCTCGTCATGACTCAGGAGCCAGCTTAGGCTCTCTCACCACGGATGCGGCGAGCCAGCTGGATGTCCTTCGGCATGATGGTCACACGCTTAGCATGAATTGCACACAGGTTGGTGTCCTCGAAGAGACCAACGAGGTAGGCTTCGGAGGCTTCCTGCAGAGCCGACACAGCAGTGCTCTGAAAACGCAAGTCGGTCTTGAAGTCCTGGGCGATCTCACGCACAAGACGCTGGAAGGGCATCTTGCGGATGAGGAGCTCAGTGCTCTTCTGGTAACGACGGATCTCACGGAGAGCGACAGTTCCGGGCCTGTAACGATGTGGCTTCTTCACGCCACCAGTAGCTGGAGCGCTCTTGCGAGCGGCCTTGGTAGCGAGTTGCTTGCGTGGAGCCTTGCCACCTGTGCTTTTACGCGCGGTTTGCTTAGTACGAGCCATTCCAAATCAGACGATATGCCAACAACACGGCTCGTCTCCCTTTCACTTCGTTTTATGACATTCTCATCAAGGTCGCACAAGCCTCTGCCAATGTGATTACACAATTTCCATCCACATGTCTCCTATTGGCTGCGTCCAATCAGGCAATCAACCAATCAACTCAGACAATATCAAAAATTAAATCATGCGCTTGCGTGCGTATATTTGCGCTCTCCGTGGCGTTTAACGATCCACCTCTCTCAAAATGATCAAACTTGATTATTATCATTTTAGGTGCGGCTTTACTACCTCTTAATGATAGGTTATAGGTTATTTGGCGAAATTTGTCATGTGATCATCCGCCTTCATTGTAGAACGTGATCTCGTTAACCAATAATTTCCCACATCGTGACCGATCATTTCGCCTCGAGATTCAGTGGAGGCTTAACAAATGCCCGTTCATTTTCAAGAGCTAAACATTCTGTTATCTAGAATCGAGCCCTATTGACCTCAAGTTTCTCCGTTATGGTCCGTTCTTTCATGCGTGTTAGCCTAATGTCGTGGGCCAATGCAGTGTGCTTTAGATAAACTATTTTGTTTAATTAAGTGGAATAAAGCAAGTTGGGAAAGGTGCTAGTGCACATCAGTTAACTGAGCTGAACGATGGATGAAAGGTATCTCTAGGAGTGATGGAGTCTCACCTATAGAGAAGTATACTGATAGGGCTTAAGTGGTGTGAGACTTAGTCTTTTCCGTATTGGAATATTCTGAGAACTGCATCTCCTGTAATTGGAATTGGGATAATTGAGAATAATTGGTGATCCTGAAATGGAGTAGATTTGAATGTCAAAAGTTAGATCGTAGATATTTGTCCGGAAGGAGGTATATTGGCTTTTTTGATGTGAGAATATGACTGCTTTTATTTGTCGAGCGTTTTACTATCCCAAAGAATGACTCAGCAACTTTGCCTGCATGTGTCCTGGGCTTAAACATCGGTTGCTATGACCCTAGTGAAGCTAAGATCGGATTATGTGCGCGCGCTAACAGCTGCTGCTGGGACATGATTAAATATACGCCTCTTAATGTTCGTAATGCCGTAATGCATCCTGACTCAATACTTTCCCATAATCTAGGCTGCAACTGTGAGAACATTTTTCACCTCAAATGTTCTGCAGTGTTTTTCGAAGGCCTAATTCATTTGTATTCGAAACAACTTAACTCATGAATCAATTTGAAACTGGAATCGAGCGTCTGCGAGAAATGACATTGTGATATTTTGGATTAGGGTGAAATATAGAATCGACGACCAGAGGGACAATTCTGTAAAATTCAGTTAATACTAACCACCACGGAGGAAAATGGAGTTGGTCCACTGGTAGAAAGGATATGTGACTGTCAAACTATCAGCAGTCACTTGCAGTAAGCGCTAGTGAGCTCTGCTATTCCCATCTCCCTGTTCTGAGTTGTAAGAAGATGTAAATGAATGCAAAGGTATGATCGGCAGCTCCATCCAATCAATCCTTGATCGTGCTCTGAGCATGAGGTAATTAAGAGATTCAGAGATCAACTGATGACAATTGATCCCTGCTACAGTTGGATATGTACCTCACATGAGAAAGTGGACAACCCTGTGCTTTCAGCTTTCAAGACGATCGGCTTCGTAAAAGTAATATAGAGATCATCCTTGAAGCCACATGTTTATTTTTATTAAGGACGGAAATAAACTGATAATTTCAGTGACTGAAATATTTAATCCATTCACAAATCTATACCTTATTTAAAAAAACGCTGCTAAATTATGAATGTTCGACTCCTGTAATGTAGGTTTTCCCGTGAGTTCAAAGACGTAGATTGAAATATTGGGCTAATATTGGACGAATAAATTTACTTAAGCGGCCTAAAAGAACGTCGAGGAAGAGAGCATGAATCGAGGAGCCCGGTCATGCGGATTGTAAAGGTTTTTTCGTAAAAAATTTTTTCTTTAAAATCCTGATGAAAACAATAGATGAAGTGAACGTTATTCATTCTCTGAAAGATATGGATCGCTTTCCTCATTTTTAATTGCGTTTACGAACCTACTATACAGATACTAGATTTAAATATGGTTGCTGGTTAATCCCAAGTTTATAACGACGTTCCCGGAATAATTTAATCTTAAATGGTTATATCTAGTGCTGATTGGCTCTTAGGGAGAAGGATGAAAGTAGAGCAACCGGCCTTCTGTTGGTAAACATCATGTGAATGCGAACTTCCCTTTATGTAATATATGGAACCAACATCCACATTTTCAACTAAGAGGGAGAAAATGGACGCTGAATACTACTCAAATTTGGACGATGTCTTTATATTCTACGACCATGATTCTGAAATATTTCTGATCTAATTCACCTCCAAACATTATCTACAATTCAACGACTTTTTCATAATCTTTAAATGACAAATTTTCTTGGTTTCGTCCATTAATAATTTTGCATTTTAAATAATACTCCAAGTACTGAAAATATCCGAAGAATTACTATGTAAGAAAAGAGTTGGGCGTGAACACGGAATTTAATTACCACACATTTTCATTGGTTTAGTCGATGGTTAGATGGCGCATTACTTTAAAGCTCTAGAGATAGATAATGACGCAAAAATGATGTAAGATATGGGCCAATAGGGAATCAATACACACACGGACGCACCCGAGCCTAACATGACGGGCACAAAAACAATGCTGAGCGCGCATTGATGAGAGAAATGACTAATCGGTACGGGTACAATTAAGAATATGACATATTTGTATTGATTGAGACAATGATGTTCTCTATTTGTGTTTTTCATTACATGATATATTTCTAAGGTATAGCAAGCTCTTTGTGAAATTTATGTGTCCATACGAAACGCATTGTCTAAGACACGTTTTAATTCAACAGAGGAGTTCATTACATTTACTTACCCTGACGATACAATTAACACAGATGGATCTGTATCGGGTGGTATAATTTACTAAGCCAGATGGGACAGCCAATAGCTACTTTTTGAACAGTGTTGGTTAAGATTGAATTCCGGTATTGATAACTAGAAGCTGAATGAGCGAATTGTTGGCACGACAAACAGCTCACCCAAGGATTATGAATTATCTGTATTAAAATGTTTAGAGAGGGGAGTCCACTATCTGAGCCCTCTTTGTCCTTGTTAAGGTGAGGTGACTGAAGTAGTGACTGTTCGAGCAGCTGGAAAGCATAAATGAGTCAGCGAATGTCATTAGTTCGCATTTAGAGTTCACAAAAGGCGTTAGTGATAGATAAAAGGATGTTCATTTAAGGGCTATATTGTCGCAGATACAAGCTTCATAAAGAGTCACCTTAAGCAATTGTAGGGATAAATTTTTACAAGGTTTATATCTTACTGTCTATCTAATGCTCTTCCCTTAGGATATCAGATTCACTAACACTCCACCTTTTCTACTATTAACTGCATTAAATCATATTCGACAAATTAACTCATGTGAGGCTTTGTCTAAATTTAGTCCGTCTGTACAAAAGGTAGTATAAAAGATACGATTTGTACAAAAAGTATGTAACTTTCCGATGGTAGGAAAAAAAGGTATGTTGGGTAGGGAGGGGGGTGAGGGGAATTTCACTCTTGAAACAGATATTTTTACATATCTCGATTTGCGGTTTAGATCTATTCTTCCTAAAAAGTGTGTCCTTGAGATCCTTGAAAGCATTCGGTTGGGGCTTCGATTCTTAGGCAAGATATGTTTTCAAGAGGTGGCGTTTGCATTCATACGTATTTTTAACCCCTCATTCACAATCCAGTTCAAATTCGTCCGATAGTAGATAAAAGTATACATCTAGATTTGATAATTAGATAGTGGTGTCGGTTCTACCTCTAGAGTTACACATCTGTTGTATTTATAAACTGGCGAGATTGTTTATAATGTCCGAAACACTAGGATGCTATTAGCATACACAATTTTATTATAACAGAGCTCATGTGAGTTCACCTAATTTTGCTTAGGACGCAATTATTTACCTAACTTGCCTACCCTCTTGTTCTAGGACTAACAACCAATTGGTTTTCAATTAGATTATACATTAATAATAATAATAAAATAGCACGATAAGGGATTGAAATCATGAGGAATCGATAAATGGATAATAGAAATAACCTCCTTAAAATGAGGTTACTAAAAAGTGCAGTAAGGTGGGTTCAAATTAAGGAAATCTCAAAGAAGGTCTTTCAGTTCAAATGGGCTTAAGAGGATGAACGTTTTGTCCTAGAAACCGAACCAATCGATTGCACTGTAATGGATTAAGTTAATCGATTTTCCCCCTACGTGATTCAATGAACGATTACGGCGCCTTAATAATTGCAGATTACTTGACTTTCAAACAATAATACATCCGTTTAAAAATGTGGTTTCCTCCTTCTAGAATAAAGACTTCTGAAATAGATCAATTACTGCGCTTTGAGGCTTGTATAAACTCTCAGGTTATGCGGAAATAGCGGTCTTGGTTAAGTGTATCCATGATAAAATTCAAATAGAATACGTAACTCGGGGCAAACTTTGATATTTTCCTACTACGAACTTTACAAGTCATTCGGGTGACTTGCATCAATGACAATTCGAGGTGTAAGAAGATGGATGTAGAGGATTATTATAATTTTTTGAGGCTGGTAGATTTTAAGAAACGGTTGTACTGTTAGTAGGGCAAAGAGATCCGAGCAGTTAAAGTAAATTAGTTCCTCAGTCTATTTTAATAAATAAGAATCACCTTTGAATCTGGAAAGAAGACCGAGATGGATCTAGGATTACAGGGTTTCTTTGCGATATGGAGTTGTACCGGAGTCCAATATTACGTAGCCACACGTTGATTAATGCTAAAGTTGACTGACTGCGCAGTTTACAAGAAGTCACTCACACTGTCGATTTCACCATTTCCAGTTGCATATGCTAATGGCCTGAAAATTGAATGAATCTTGAATATTACATCAGCAACATATTTCGAAATAGTATCTTAATGACAGAGGAAAACGGTTAATTAATAAGGCATACTGACAGAAAGGACCAATTAAATCACATTTTATAAATAATGAATAATTTGAAAAGTAAAAAATTAGGTTATTTGTTTCATATATCTTTTGATCACCTTCACTCGGAAGCACAACTGCAAATGTTGACGTCGGCGACTACCTGATACTGATATCTTATGCTACTCTAATGATTTCAGTAGCGTATGTCGACAGAAAACAGTTCTTAAATCTTGTTTTGTGGACTGCCCAACTGGCAATTTACCGCATCCTAAATTCCATTTCGAGATTTAATATTGGCATCCATGATTGTAATAGGTTAATTACCTTTCGTTGTGCGCTCTAGAATATTTTAATATTGTTTGGGAATGGAACGCTTGACCGACAGAGGTGATTAAACAGTATTTATTCCATTTACGGCCCAATTTCCTATTTATCCTAGTGAGCCTTGATTACACTAACACTCCGATGTGTAGCTTTTAGATATCTCTATCGTTACTAAGACATACCATCTTGAAACTTAACGGCTTCCTGATCGGTACGTCTATGAAACAGTGATTCCATTGATAATGCAGAAGCATTACCTTCTTTCATGCAAACATTCGCATACATATTCCCGCCTTGGACTTTTTATTGCTAGAATATCCCTGAAACGAGGATTTATAGAGAACGAAATGGACATGACGACTTGGTAAAATCGAAGACTTCCATAGCGCCTTGATTAATTTACCTTAGCTGACTTTTTGTAATCCTTCTTTCTAATTCTCATTGGTATTTGATGACTCAAAAGAAGTGATGTTCAAGATCACTGGAGAGACGTTAGGTATTAAAAAAGTTTTATTAATAGCTGAAATTGAATAATTCTATATATATATATATAAAACATTCGGAACAAAATGGATCGCAAGTAACAATTAACAGTTTCTTGCACTTGGAATTACACAGACTATTTTCCGTATTAATTTCGACATTAATAAAACATTTTCTGATATTATTATCATATTTCCAAACGCATCTTCTGATTCTGAAAATCATTTCATAAGTTAGATTGAGTAGAAATCGAGGTGAGATGTTGATAACCTTATCGAAAATCGATAGCATAGCATATTAAAAAATATCAAATTTCAAATCTTCGCGGATGAGGTTTCACCACTGCCAACTTTTTAGCATTTTGCAATCTGATTAATAAAAAAAAATGTGGAAAGAGGTATTAAAAATAGGTAAAATATATTTACTTTTTTTCCAGAAAGGGAAACATAAAAAGATCAAAACTAACAAACAAACAAACAAACAAACCGCAAGATACATCAAATACGTCAAGCTTATGTGGATCTACTCAATACACTCTGTGACAACACATTACTGTACTTGTTTTTGCACTTCAACAACATTCAAATAAAGTTTTATTAAGGAAATTTTGAAATACAAAGATTGATCTAAAATCAGTATGAAAATAAAACTTGAGATATGATTGACCAACGTTTAACAAGGCAACATTTGTGTAAACTTGGATAATTTCTAGCGAAAACTGGTTGACTAAATGACAGAATAATATGTCAGTCATCTTATGTAAAAGTCCTCACTTTCGTAGATGATGGAGTAGAATTTTTGAAACCTCAGATTAATGACAGTGTGACCTAGAAATAACATCTCAAATTTAAATATAGGAAAGTTATGCCAATTTTTCTAATAAATGCTGTTTTCGGAACAAAAGTAAGGCTTTCGAAGGCCATATTTGAGTTAAAGTAAAGTGAATAGTCATGTTCTTGATGTAATAAAAAGCATATTTTAGATTTTGGAACCCTATTAAGGTTAAGTAACTTTGTGACTTGACTTGAGAATATAGAAATCTGGAAAGTAAACTAGAAACTCTGGCTTGTTTCACGCTATAAAGGAAGAGGCTGAGAAACCCAACCGCTCTCCGTCACTTAGGTATGAATCAGAATGTCAGCTTTTGAGCAGCAAAGAACAATCTTTTGAACTATCGAGGAGATCATTTTAAAAAAACATATAATTAGTGGCAACGACCCCAAGGACCCAGTTACGCTTTTAATTGCTCAAGATAAACAAAGTATGGTGCACTAAGTAGTTTTAACCAAATCTCTCTTTATTTAAAGGTTTAGTTGGCTTAGTTTTCCTTTATGAGAGGAGTTTTTTGTAATGAGGTAATTCAAGTTAAGTTTTCGAGTATCAAATTGTAGGTCAGACTAGCTGATTTCAGAAATGATTCTAACTGATTTAGACTAACTTGGATATCACTTGAATCACTAGAGAATTTAAAAAGAAACATGTAGCATGAAAAAAGTGCTACCTCGTAAACGTTTGATTTAAAGTTTGATATGTATCATTCTCCCTTTTTGAGTACTTGAGGAGATAAAAGATATTCATTCAACTTATTAACCAAGCTACCAGTGTAATAATTTTAATATGAGGAGATTTTAAACCATGGATCCTACATCTTAAGATGTCGCGACGTTAAATTAGAGGTGTCTGCTATTTCTACGATGCTACCAGTATTACGCTACAAACCATGCATCTTGAGATGTCTGTAATCCATCATCCTAGTCTCATTATAAGAGTAGCTGAATACTTCTATTTAAGTAATAAACAACAACAACATATGCATAAAAGGAAGCTTCCAGAACATATCCTGCGTCCTAACTTTAAGACAGAGTGAAAAATTCTTCGCAATTGGGGAGGCCACCGAAAAAATGATAAAATATTAAAGATTTACAATTATAACTTTCTGTTGCAAAAGAATAATTTTCTCTTAATTCTCCGATTTTCGAAATGCATCATTATTTAAGTAGTAGCAGGTTTATTCTCTTTCCTCATTGGCTATAATGCAATAATTTCTTAGAAATACAATATACCACAGAACATTCCCTTTTATTTCATAGAAGTCCCAATTGCTGGTCGAACATCTGATTGATATACCGAAGGCTAAACTTTATGCGGTAAAGTAAACCCATTATACGTCTAATTTACAAGTGAAATCAAAACCACTCCAAATTTCAAATAAAAAGAAAACAAAATGAAAAAAAGTAAAAGATACCCTGTTACGGTGATTTAGATTGATTAAATACAGTTAGAATAAACGAAAAAAAACAGAAAAGCTCTTCCTGTAACCTAAGTTCTGAAAATAAACCACCCAGATTAGCCACAACAATCAGTATTACTGTGGTCCTAAAGAGGACCGTGGCATCGTTATTAGTGGTTTAGAGCCACTATAATATTTTTCGTTGTTGCTTTAAGCTCTCTCTCCTCTAATTCGGCGGGCCAACTGAATATCCTTGGGCATAATTGTTACGCGCTTGGCATGAATGGCACATAAGTTGGAATCTTCGAAAATACCAACAAGATAGGCTTCAGTGGCTTCCTGAATAGCCATAATCGCTGTGCACTGGAAACGCAAGTCAGTCTTATAGTCTTGAGAGATTTCACGCACCAGACGCTGGAAGGGCAATCTACGAATGAGGAGGTCGGTACTCTTCTGGTAGCGTCTGATCTCACGGAGAGCCACAGTACCCGGTCTGTAGCGGTGTGGTTTCTTGACGCCTCCAGTTGCAGGAGCGCTCTTACGAGCTGCCTTTGTGGCGATCTGCTTCCGAGGAGCTTTTCCTCCAGTACTTTTACGCGCGGTTTGCTTAGTTCTAGCCATAACGATTAACAACGATATGCCAACTATACTTCAAAATACCACCAGTCACTGTTTTTATATCTGAAGTCGAGAGATCCTAATTATATCCCCATTGGCTAATCAGGGAATCATAATCCTTCATTGGTGAAGTTCTATCAAATCAACTCTCTACAATTTCCATTCTGCATTTTACGAATACAAATCATTGATCATTCAAAAATATCGTTGGCAAATTTAAAAGTTTGATTTATACATATTAATAACGATAGTTTTTGGCTTGATAGAACTTTAGCAACATTGAAATAGACCTAAATGGCAGGCAAAATTTTCTTTAAAAGGTAATTTATAATCAAATTTAAGAATAGTGCGCGGTTTTGCCTTTTTCGTTATTTTTTTTGATTAGTGATCCTTTCGAAGTAGTTTCAATTTCCAGTTTTTATAATTCTTATATTTTGTTTTTATGACATATTTGGGGAAGGTGGAAAGAGATTTGATCTTCTGCATTTTGAATAAATTCTTATTTATTTAATGATATTTGAAATATAATTTAGACATATGGATTATCCGATTTGATCGAATTCACTTCATTCAAAATGGTGATAAAATGTCACGAATTTCAGACGAAATTCTGAGAGGTGTCTTACTAAATATTATTTTCATAGAATTAGAGTGTTTTAAGTCAATGAATTTTGCTATATTGATAAAATATTTTTTTTTGCTTTCGAGTAGGGTCATTTTCTCTTCTGGTAACATTTGCATCAAGTCAGTAGCTTTATGTTCCACAATCACGAATCCATTAGCAGTTGAGATTTGCCACCTTTAACAGTCATCTTAACAGTGGTTGATAATAAACAACTCTTATTTTCAATAACAAAAATGATATTTAGTTGATACATGCTGTATAAAAAATCTCGAAGAAGCTATTGTAATAATTAGAAATACAAGCTACTTCCGTCCTATGCTAAATATGGGGTGATCAGATTTACTTTCCGCCCTACATAATAGTATAAGGCTGAAAATATATCCAGAAAACCATATTGGTTTCCTTAATGGGTTTTCAAATACTTTTTGTCGAATTTTCTCGAATTAGGGTAAAACGGATTGATATTTACTGTTTTCTTCTCTTGTGGGGTTCGCAACGCTAACAAGGCTGATTGAATCACATGCGCTCGAACTTCTGGGAAGTGCGGTATGTAATCGGTCGAGTAGAGAACAAGTGTGGCCGTGCGGACAGAGACCTCCTCAACCAATCAGCAATCAAGATCCCTGAAGACTAGCGTGGTTTTGTATTCAATGACTGAACTTTTGACAACGACTCACACACATAGAAGTGAGCAATAAACCCTCTCCATTCAGCGTTTTTCTGGTTCTTACCACTTTGGGCATAGCTTAGTTAATTTGGGAGTGAATTGATAATAGAGGACTCCGCTAGAGGCTATTCGGACTGCTTAGGAGGATTACTTATTGGTGTAGCATTCGCTACACTCTCTATGACTATTAAATTTTCAAATGATTTCCTTTTTCTAAGGTGGAGAAAAAAATGATTTCATGAAAATCTTAAAACAGAGTTGGAGAAATTTGCAATTTTTTTCATCGGCGATTACAAATCAGCTTTTCTGGCCTGTTGATGATCGATAGACGATTTTTGTTGAGTTTCATTTACCTCATTTTTTTCCCATTTTTCCATATTTAAAAATTTAGATTAAATTAATAAGAAAGATCTGTTGAAAAAAATAAACTCATGTTTTAGACATTATTGATTTACTCAGAGATTTACACATTACTTGTCACATTTCCCTGGAGAAATATGTTAAAAATCAGTTCTGATTAATGGAACCTGATTGAGCCCAGTAGTTTATGAGACATTTTATCAAAGTTTCGGAATCATGCTCTCAACCAAACAGTTGACTATCTTGATTATAAAATGTGGTGATCTTTTGATCAGGTTTTGTATTTCCCATCAAAAATGAATGCATCCTACCCACCGAATAACTCTTCAACTAGTTATCAAAAGGTATAGAAAACAAGCGCTTATTTTTTTGGCCTTCTTCACCTCATTTCTCGTTGCCTCTTCTTGTATCTTTCAAAATGACAAAAGTACCGGAGTATCTATACCCGACAACTTCTGTGCAATGAAAATTGATCAAAATTCTCCGAAATTATTTTGGAGGCCATCAGAGCATCCAAATGGAGCATTTGAGGGCTACTATATTTCATATTCCATAGAAGGAACCGACGAATCAAGGGGAATAAAACTAGATCCTACACGGGATGCTTACGTATTTGATGATCTTTGGCCAGGTAAAAGTCATACATTCTAAGCAAGTGTTGTGACAGGAAAGAATTCACTATTGGATATCATGGATCCAGTTACAGAAGCCGTAGTCATGATGTAATTAAAGTCTCAAGTTCCGTTAATTTGGTGCTATTTACTTCTAAATATAAACAGATTTACTATCCTAAAAATTAATTTTCAGCACAATTGGTAAAGAAAATGTGAAGGTGCAGGTCATGCTTATCTGCAAAGTTAAAGACCAATGATATGGTACCCATTAGTGGATACACGTTGAACTGAATGGCCAACCATACTAGTTAGGCCTGTCTAATAAAAGAAGGAATAGATTTCGAGTTTCCAGCCAGGGAGATTCAATAATGGCACTACTTTGCCTGAGATAAGTGTCTCAAAACGCATTCCTAAATAGTTTCTCGGTTAATTTTTTACATATTCATTGAAGTATGCGGAAAACCTACTCTAATATTAATGGGAAGCACACTTGCACTAACATTTACGGATGATTAAAGTATAAAAGATCTGGAAAACTCCAGAGAAAATACGCATTTACTAGATTACATGATATTATATTGTGGAAATTACAACTGTGGGGAGATAATTGCAAATGTTTAAGAGCAGAGTGAGACCAAGAGATAACTGAACATCACGGCTACCAATCAGCCCCATGAGTGTGTGATCTTTTGAGTGTGAATTGATCAGTAATCCAGCTTGTCTCAAAGGTATAAATTTCAGCTGAAACTGGTAAAGCGCTCAAAAGTTGAAGGTTGGGTTTGTGGAACAGGTAAAAAAGAAATAAATGCAGGTAGACATCTAGTTGAATTTTTCCTATTCGCAGTAAATATTAATCTCCTACCAAAAAGAATTTCTTAAATAACTCAAGTCTCGAGGTCAGAGAGACACCAATCATAAGCCTATTTTCCCTCTGTCTCAGACACTATTTTATGAATTTCGCAGGAGAAAAAAGAGAATAAAACTAAATATTTAAAGTCACAAATATCGTATAAACACTAAAGTGAGTAAAGAGTAAGGGAATGGGTCTTTATATATGGCGGACACATTTTAATAAGTGAAACACCAGCAAATCGTAGACGACGTGAATGACAGTGGGTACCCCGGAGAAATTAGTCTGCGAAAAGTCAATCCTCTACTGCACGGTACCCAAGTAGATAAAATGAACATACAAAAATATCACATCAGGCAGCTCACAAAAGAGCTCATGTACAGAACCTACGCAAAAGCACATAGACATGGAATGGTGTCGATGCGGGAGATCAAAAGCTATTAAAAATCGTCCGGACGGTTGACTAGTAAAATGCCTTTTCGGCACTTGGTTCATGAGAATGCCCAGGACCATACATTTGAAGTACTTTTTCGGAAAGCTGCCATTGGTGCCACAGAGGAAGCCGCTGAAGTCTATTTAATTTCAATTTTTGAGGATTGCAATATGTGCAAAATTCATACTCGGCGTGTAACTACTATACCAAATCACACGCTATTGGCTAGACGTATACGCGAGGTACGTGGATAGCGAATTAATAAAATGCAGGAGTGTCAAATTTAATTGTCATTGTGGTCACTCTATTCTGGTAGTTTTCAATCTTATTTCATGGAAGTAGTTCTTGCCGCTAAAATTCAGTCCTGCCTGTGGAATGTATGGAGGCAGTTATATGACTGTGGAATTAATCTGGACTATTACCTTATTGAATAGTGGAAATCGGTATCGGAAGGAAGATATTAATCAAATATCTCAGTTAGCACCTTGGCATATCAATGAAATTGCCATGTTTCAATAATTAGGATATTTTCTAAAAATTTATCAGATTAGGGAAAAGGGAATAGTTCTCAAGCCCGCCTAGGAAAGCATTTTCCAATACTCGGGTAGAGGAGCAGTATCACGGTGTCTCCTGGCGAGAAGCTCAAATTCTATCATCTACCCAGAGAGTATGCACACATATAGACATGAAAAACTTTGAATAAGCTTTCGTTTTATTTTCATTTTCTTCGGGGATTGACTTTTGTAACTTGGGATGACCAATAAACTGAGGAAATTGTCGTTCAATGAAATACTGTCTCAAGGGGAAATTTCCCCTTTAATTAACGTGTTTTGAGTGGCTTAGGCTAATAGTGTATTGACTTGGTTGTTTGGAGAGGATAATTTGCAAATTGGGGAAAGTTCAGGCTATTCGAAGTGATGAGTGTACGGAGATATTAAGATCAGCTGCAGGAATGAACTATTTCAATAAAAAATTCTAAAGTTTGAACTTTATGTTGTGGCCTTGAGGCATCAAAATGAAGAATTCAAAGTTGTATACTTTTTGTGCTTGAGAAATTAGAGAAGAGGTAAATTTGAGAATTTAGTTTTTGTCTTGTGTAGCATTTTTTTAGCTAGAGGATTCCATGTAGAAAGGGCTCCAAAATGATTTCCAGTTGAAATTTTTGGAATGAATTTGAGGCATCTGTATATCTAATTGCCCACGTTAGCATTACTAGCAGCTGGATTTGAAATTTTTATTATTTTCAAAATTAATATATTATTATCATTCATTTACACACATTTACTTAATGGAGAATCATTAATTCAGGCAATCAGCGAAATAATAACTACTAAAAATGAATCAAATTTCAGACATTTTTACTGTTTAATGAAATGCTAAGTTTTCTTACATTTGTAGCGGATGCTACACCAATAAGTCGTTTTGCTGCATCTAAGGGATCCTTCTAAGCAGTCCGAATAGCCTCTAGCGGAGTCCTCTATTATCAATTCACTCCCAAATTAACTAAACTATGCCCAAAGTGGTAAGAACCAGAAAGATGCTGAATGGAGAGTGTGTGAGTCGTTGTCAAAAGCTCAGTCATTGAATACAAAACCACGCTAGTCTTCAGGGATCTTGATTGCTGATTGGTTGAGGAGGTCTCTGCCCACACGATCACGCTTGTTCTCTACTCGACCGATTACATACCGCACTTTCCAGAAGTTCGAGCGCACGTGGTTCAATCGGTCTTGTTAGCATTGTGAACCCCACACGTTAAAAGACCGTAAAATCGTTTGCATTTTTTCAAAAAATATCAGGAAGGTAAGCCCAATCTGGATTTATGGGCGTGTAATAAGTAATAAAGATAAAGTTATATATTATTATAAGTTTATAATTTGGGGAAGGGGTAGGGAAATGGGGATTTATACTAGTTTCCTATTCAGCTCATGTGTATGCTTATACTTTTTCAAAAGACCATTTGAGGAGTTTTATACTGAACCAAATGCCAGGGTTGAGAATTACATTCTGACCTGTGGTACTTCAATCGCCCTCGTCTTTTATAACATTCAAAGCAACCGCAAATTAGGTGCTGAATGTCTCCTTATTGATCGTTGTGCATGTCGACAAGCGTCAACTTTTTTCTAATGTTTATGCGATGGCCTTTTACGAAGCGAATCAAATCAGTTTCATGCACCTGAGGATCAGATTATCGGCTATTGAAGCTCTGCGCCCTGATAAATTAATACATTTTACAAAAGATTATTTTTAATTTCTGATTTTAGAATATTTGAAAAAAAAGGGAATTGCACCGAATAAGAACTTTCAAATATTTAAACAGCGACAAATCTTTGTATTAACTATATTAACTTAACCATTTGATTTAAAACAGGTACAAGGAATGTGAATAGGCCACTGAGTTTCAGTAAAATGAAAAGAAAGCTCTCATAACGTCTTGATTAAGACAAATTACGATTATTCCCTTATGACTTGAAGGTTCGCCAAATCATTTCCAATATTTCAAGCCGTGGTTATTGATCTCATTGTCAGTAATTTAAAGAAAATAAGAACTCAACATTTTAGGTTAAATTAACATTTAAAAATTCAGGAAATTTCAGCTGGTTTACTTCAAGCTACTTAAGGTTTAAGGGCGATTAAACAGTCATCCGTCAGAATTTTTGAGGCTGCTGATCTATATTTTCGAAAAAGCTGACTTATAATCCAAGCCATTACTAAACCAAATTTATAAAATTTTAGATATTGTAATTATGCTTCCACATTTTGAAGCTGTGGAGTTCAAAATGTTAACAAGGTTGATTGAATCGCGTGCGCTCAAACTTTCTGGGAAGTGCAGTATGTAACCGGTCGAGTAGAGAACAAGCGCGGACGGGTGTGCAGAGACCTCCTCAACCAATCAGCAATCAAGATCTCTGGAGCCCAGCGCGGTTTTGTATTTAATGACTAAGCTTTCGACAACAACACACATAGAAGTGATCAATGAACTCTCTCCACTCAGCATCTTTCTGGTTCTTACCACTTTGGGCGGAACTTAGCTAATTTGGGAGAAAAATTGATAATAGAGAACTCTGTTAGAGGCTATTTGGACTGCCTAGGAGAATTACTTAGATGTAGCGTCCGCTACGAAGCTTATATAAGACATGTTTACTTTATTACAAACTGGATAATTTTCGACATGAATATTTGAATTTTCAAATAGTGCATATTTCTGAATTTGAATTTTAATCAGGAATCTCTCTTAATATCGATCACGAATCTTAAAATTTTGCTGATGGATTTTCAGATAACGTAATGAGTAGATAAAAACAGAAGTTTTTTTTAATTCTAAGGCATATCATTGGAAACTTGAAATCTCTCACAAATATTGGTCCAGTTTTATAAAATTTAATATCGCTTTTTATGTAAAAAATGACTGATCAGAGGCTGGACTTTAATAATTTGAGTATGACCTTAGTGAAAAACGCTCACCAGAACGTCCGTTCACAAAAAATAGAACGGGAAAGGGAGGTACAATCATTTACAAATGTAGTCAAAGTATTCATTTAAAACATACTGTTTGCTATTAACAAGTATATTTGTTAACGGATGTATCAGAGATACAAAAACCAAGGAAAATGTGACATAGCTTACAAGACCTGACACTTTTATGAAATGTATATCCGATTTAGCGCCGAATTTTCCGTTCAGACTATCTACAAATGTATTATTTACAATAATGGCAAGAGGAAGCTTCTTTTTAAAGTGAATACCAAATAACACAATAAAATGTCCAGGCTGTCGTTAATGCGAACAAATCTGACATTTTGTTGGAGGGATATTATGACTCCAGTGTATACCAGGGAGGTAAATAAGGAAACACAGAAGTAGACAACCTAGAGATTTCGCATTAAAACACCACTGTTAAATCAAATAATATAAAAGTAGGTCATAACTTTCACCACCTTAATATTAATAAAGCTGGATAGCAAATAATTCGTTTTCTGAATTTTTCGAATTCAAAACTTATAATATCAGTAAGGACTAAACACAAAGTGTTTGATCGAAGACCGACTCTTGATTGAATAGTAACAACCTTCATATAGCCAATTGGCTATTAATGTGAATAGAGCAACCAATAGAATGACAGAAAAAAAGCAATTTCAAGATTATAAAATCCGGGTAGATGCATGCAGATTTTGAGGTCGTTGAGATTCCTAAAGTGGCGCGCACTAAACAGACAGCTAGAAAGACCACAGGTGGAAAGGCTCCGCGCAAGAGCCTGGTGGCAACCGCTGCTCGTAAGAGCGTGCCTTCAACTAATAGGGTCAAGAAACCCCACCGATATAGGCCAGGTATTGTGGCACTTCGTGAGATCAGACGATATCAAAAATCAACGGAACTTCTTATTCGCAAGGTTCCATTTCAACGACTTGTGCGAGAGTTGACGCAAAGCTTCAGACTGGATTTGCGGTTCCAAAGTGCTGCCATAGGTGCACTTCAAGAAGCTGCTGAGGCTTATCTTGTTGGTCTCTTCGAGGATACCAACCTGTGCGCGATTCATGCTAAGCGTGTCACCATTATGCCGAAAGACATTAGTCTTGCCCGCCGCATTCGTGGCGAGAGGAGTTAAATAGAATCTTTTGTGGCATAATGAAGAGTAGTTGAGATGAGCTACTAATTACGACTCCACGGCCCTCTTTAGGGCCCCTTCGCGCATACCTGGTTGTTACGTTTTGAGCAGGCGTGTGAATTGTGGGTGTGGGGATAGCTTGTGATTAGAATGCAAATTTTTCTTCTTTAGAAATGGGTGTAGGGAGCTTGAGCATCCAACAATTTACAATTATTAGGCTAGGGTTTACGTCGTCGTCCAGGATGTTATTGGAATTCACCCCAAATGACCTCGAGTGATATTTCCCATATCTACTCTTTAATGGCTCAAACGAATCGAGATTGCATGAGTTAACTTGCACTAAGGAACCGGAGGGTCGACAATAGGTGAGCTTTGGAACTTTTGAATATTACCCACTACCAGAAAAAGAAAAATTTAACGCTTGAAGAATTCCAGTAAGGCAGGACTTTTGGCACCCCCATTTTTTACACTTCTGTTTGACGCCTCCTTTCGCCTTCCACTGGAGTATTTCGTTATTAATCATGTTTACCTGTTGACCCGTGATTAAACACGATTCGCTAATATAGGTAATGGCGATAATCAGTGACTACTATTAACTGAATTGAGGTATTCGAGAACCGTAGTTGCTAGAACATGGCAATATGCAAGAAAATTTGTAATTGTATTTCAACGTTGAATTTAAGGTTGCGAAATGACCACGTTACCACTTCAGTGGCGTTTTAACATTCATAATTCCGAAAAATCACATGTAAAGAAAAAAATTTTCCTAGTTGTATTTAAGAGATTATTTTTAGATCCTTTTATCATAAATTTAATTACTTATTTATCGTCCAAATCATGACAATTTTCCGCTGTGGGTTAAGGAGAAGAGAGCATTTTTTAAAATTTCGGTCTTTTCTCCTTTACTTCTCGGCTACAGTCCGCTACTTCATGTTCGAAGTTTTAAATGTCCAAGTTTGTTATTGTCAGACACCTTTAGTACCGTTGTGGAAGAGCCTTAATAGAGCATCGGCTTTACGACATCTCGATATGCCTTGGTTCCTTCTTGACTGATACTTGTGGACATTTCGCTAAAGAAATAATCCAGACAATCAACGTTTTTTTCAAATTCCAACCTTGGTTCGTAACTCCTTACCACTTTTCTACTAACAAATGTTATGCGTCGGTTACCAACACTAGCAGACGGATTTGAACTTTTCTACAAGATTTCAGGTCGTCTTCTCAAACGGGGATGACCAGTGTCAAGGTGTCAACCGAGAGCCTGGGAAAGCTAAACCCTCATCATAGGGTTGCTTAACTACCAGCCACAATTTATCCCAAGTTAAAAGACTAAATACGTCTATTGGTTAAAAAAATTGGAAGTGTGATTTGGGAATATCAACAGACAAACCATTCAAATTGAGGGCAGCCGGGGAAAATGCACGAAGTGGGGGATGTTGGCTGATTACTCAGGTCACTGTCGATTTTACCTTCGATGGGTTTGAATATCATGTATTCAAAGTATTACAGAATAATGCTTATTTTGCCACAAAATAGACCGAATTTGCAACAGTACGGAACCCCTTTTATCAGACATACAAAAAGTTCAAATTGATGAATAATTTATAGATACTGCACAAACAAATATATTAAAACAAGTTATTTTGTACGGTTAACACAGTTAGGTGAAAGATAATCACAATGACTTAATCCAATTCAATGAAAAACTGATTCCAGAACGATTCCCGAATTGGACGGAAGGTTTAGGGGTACAATATTGTTGCCAGATGTCGAGGAAACAACCTGTGAAGCAGCCACAAGACGTGGAAGACTCGGAATCGCCCGTTCATTTCGCATCAACAGCATTCGTCCATTCTCATACTCCAATCGCGGAACAAACAGGTTGATATCGAAGTCGGGAGCAGGAGTAGGGGGTCGTGTATTCGGATCTACTGGTAGGTTCTGCCGTCTGACCTGGGCATGCCCGATTCCGAATGCATTAGTGAAGATAGGATTATTTCCTGTTGCATTCTGCTGTGCAGCTGCCTGAGCAGCTGCTGCCGGATTCGGAGTTAAATCTGAAAAGTTTGTATGATAGATTTGTCGACGCACGGAGAGCATGACACTTTGAAGTTCATCCAAAGGTGAGAGAATACTTGACGGACGTCCAGAGCTGGCAGTTCGGTTGCGACGGCATGTAGAGTGTCTCCGACTAGGTCCTGGTGTTTCAGAAGGCGTTTCCGTCGAGGTGTTTATACCTTCATTTTCCAGCCAGGAGCTATGTCCCACCAAACTAGTTTTGTCTGAGCCCATCAGGTTCGCCATTAGTAGCTAAAACACATAAAAATACGTTAATAAAACTACCTACTTCGTTATCATCTATCATTTACAGGAATACTAAGAAAATCTAAAAACTGTTCAAACTGGTCCGCTGTTAATACCTATAAAAGGGAAAAAACGCCTACGAGCTTGAATCAGAAGCAGAAAAAAACTAGTTACACAAGGGCCAGGAACGGGAGTCAACTATAAACAGATAATAAAGTCAGGAAATCATAAGTCTTACCTTATTTGAATTCTGCATGCTTTGAGTTTTCCACCATCTAATAAGGGATGCAGATCACTGTACTATGCACTACAGTTTAAATATTATGGTTTGATTCCTAGATTCCTAGGTGAGCTCATGAACTTCATATTCCCGTTGATCAAACTATCTGGCTTTAATTGCAACTTTTGACAGATAAAAGCAAGTAAATAAGACCTGTAAAGATGTTTAAACACATCGTAAGTCAAGGTGAACTTAATGTAATTTTACTTCAAATAAATGGTGTAGTCCTGGTTTTTAGCCATTGGAAATAATATAACTGGTCAAAATTACACTCATTGACTCCCTATTAAGTAAATAAACTGAATCCGTACCTTTTTAAGAGCACCCGAAGTGTAGTCACTCCAGAAAGCCTCCAAATGGTCCAGTCGATTAAATCTGAAGGTACAACAGAATTCCGACCCGTTTCGACTACGAAGGAGATTAACAGCCTGCAGATAGATGTCCATTTGTCGCGAGAACGGATCATGTCGATCGGAGACTATAAAATTTTGCTGAACAGCAAAGAAATCATGAAATAGATAAAATTACAGCTACTTATAATTAATCGGTAGTTGAGAGCGAACTAACCAGAGTTTCTCTCGAGTTGCCCAAATCGAGTTTGATGCGCATTCGAATGCGACAGAAGAAATGGATAAGGGAGTCATTATCGGAGGCTGTAACACCCACCCCTCCACACAGCATAAGTTGCCGTTGAAATATTTCAGCCCTCTGCTCAGCAGATGTATTGGAATGATGTAAAGGGAGGTGAGGAAAAGGTGGCATTTCAGCAGGTCGGTTCGGTCGTACAGTGGCAAAATGAAAGCGGATCATTGAGAGCAAATTGGGCATACGAGGGTGAGCGAGAAGACCGGCGTTGTAAAGGGTATTAAAGGTAGGATTGGTGAGGAAATTGGAGATATTGGAGATGGTCGGATGGGGAGGTCGAGACTGAGTTGGGTTAGAACTTGAAGAGTTAGACATTTGGATCACAGACATCATGTTAACTAGCGATGCGTTAAGAATAGTCTGAAGAGCTGGACCAGAGAGAGTACAGGCCTTGATGGCTGAATAGGCCTGACCACAAGAAGTGCCTGCATCTTGATCATCTTGAGTTGATGAGGATGATGATGGACTGTCGTCGTGAGAGGCGAATTGCCTTCTGGCACGCTTTGCAAATGTCATACATTGCAGTGGATCACAGGACTTCCGTTTAGTCAAAGATCTGAATAAAGTAATGTTTTTGTAATAATAACGGTCTGTTACGTGAAGAAATCTTCAGTGCCAGTATTGGATGATAAATATTGATAGTTGACTGATAGTGACAGTCAGGCATCGATGATTTCGGAAGAGTAGAAAAAAAAGGCTGAGAGTAAGCAGGACACACGATTAACAGCTAATTGGAATATCCACAGTATTAAGCTGCTAACTGTAAAAGCTGGAACGGCTAAAAGCCCAACCATCCCAGGCCGCAAAATTGGCAGTTCCAATCTACCCCAAATTAGAAGACGGAAGATTACTTGGATATGACTTAGTGAATTAGTACAGAAAAGAAATGTGCTTTAAGGTATATTTCATGTAATTTTGACAGTTTATAAACAAGGGAATACAAAAACCCTATCAATTCGAGAAACCGCAAAAAAAAATGGATTACACCTCACTGGTTGGTTGTAGAATTAAGATTACATGACCAACCATCCAATTTGATTAACTGCTCAATATCGGAGATATAAATTCAACAAGAACCAAGGACTCAAACCATGAAATTCGAAGTTTGGAACAGTAGAACACAACACCTTAATCTCAAGTTTCAAAGCCTAAGGTGAGCAATTAGATCATATGAAGCCATGATTAATACAAATTAAACAAGATACATAGAAAGTCCTTAAGATGAGATGCTTAAAATATATTTGCTAGTGTCATCTACTTGCCTATGACTCTAAGAAAATATAAATAGATCAGAGTGACTTGACCGACAATTTCAGTAAATCAACTCCGAGTATTACCTAGATACCCAAATCATGAAAGCTGAGTTTCGGAATATTTGGGCGTAGGAAGGTAACCCTTACTCTTTATGAGTAAGTGGACAATTTAAGAATTCGAATAAAGTAGGGCTTTCGACCCACCGTTTGATCAGTTAATGGACTATTTTTACCATTTCTGGTGGTTAAAGCTTGTAAAGAGTTTCACATTACCGTGAGGAATATTAATATAAAAACGGACCAAGTGAGATCCAACTTGTCAAATAATAAAACCAATTCCTAAAGGAAATCGTGTAACTGCGTTCTCCTGTTTGGCTCGATAATGTTTGCTAAAAACAAGAAAATGTCTCAAAATTACAACGAAAAAGCAATCAACTTCTCCTGAATGGAATACCATTTCACCATCGATGAAGGATATTTGGTGATTTATGAATAACAAAGATCTGCAGAAATCACCTTGCATTTGCTTCCCTCATCAGCTGTTTAACGACTAGAGATGTGCAGAGGACTGCTGTTGGCTAATCAGTGTGACATTTTGTCAGGGACACTTGCGAAATGCAAAACGAAAGGATGCACGACTTATTCACCACTCCGCATTAGTTAACATTAGACCAAAAGAACATAAATCGTAAGGAATGGATGGAGGATGGCGTCAAAATTAAATGACAACTTGTCATCCAGACTTGCCCTACGCAGAACAAGATGAAAAAAAAGGACAAGTCTGAAGAAATTAAACTTGAAAGAGCAGTTGATCTGATAATTCTGAAGCTCAGATGAAGTATGGTTCTCCCTGATTTCTTGACTCACTTCTGCTGCTCCATGTACTCCATCATAAAATGAAAATAATCCTTGATAAATACCATTTCCCATGTGTTGGGATGTTACCTCATGATGTAGGGTTGTAAAACCTTTTAGCCCTCATATGACAAATAATATTAGCAACAGGAGTAACGCTAGCAGATTTTCACTGACAATTCCCCCTATGCAAAAGGGTTTCAAGCAAATTGTGCTCTGGGATAATGAATAAGAAAACCTAAATTGATTCAAAGTTTGGTAATATATTAAAGCTGGTTTGCAGGGTGTACAGCGAAAGTGTGAGTTATTAAGAAAGTGTATGGCCAAATTTGAACTTTTAACTTTCGAAGACTGATGAAATGTACAACCAGTTGAACTTTGAAATAGTTTTAAATCGACTTTAAATGTGGAGAAGGGGGGGGGGGAAGTTTAGGATGGAAAGAAATCCCAAGAAATTGCAATTAATAACAACTTTTCAAATAATTTAAAATGAAATTCTAAGAAACCGAATGATTTCCATCTTAATTTGACCGAATTTGACGGTTTTAAAGACGATTATTAGAATAGCCACTTTAAGTATAAAAAACTGGGAAAAATTGTGTCGAATAGAGAGATAGATTAAAACCAAACCTAAAAAATAGTATTCGAATTTGCACAATAGGAAAGTGACGAACTATTAAAATAATTCCTCTTTTAAGTCAAAATAAGAAAAATATTAGAGAATAACCAGACGAATATTCAGTCTAACAAAGTCTTCATATAGAGCACCAGCAAGTCATCTGACTGCCAATTAGGCATTAGCTCAATGAACAAAGGAATTAGAGAAAACGCAGTTAATCAGCTCACAAAGAAAAGGCACTTAGAATAAATGAACGAGAATCAGCAGATAGGCATTAGGACTAAATGAATTTTGACATGACTTTTACCTTTCATTATGGTGGGTCAGTACAAAATGAGGCCAGCATACTAGAAATCTTAACTGATACCACTTTATTGAAATAAATACCAAATCGGAACATCGCTAATCGAATTAAGGAGAATAAATCTCAGCTTTAAAGAAACAATGTCTTCAAATTTCAGAACCCTACCTCTTCTATTACTAAAAACAATTGACGGTTATACATCATAATCTTACCCCTGATGTTAATAAATAAATATATACCATATGGGTAAACATTGAAAAAAAGGTAAAAACAACCACAAATTAATTACTACGTTGAAGTAAATTGACGTAACCATTTACAGAAAATGGAATCATTTTCATCGCGTGAACAGAATTCAGATCAACGAAGTGAAAGTAAAAAACACATGTCAATAACAAGGTGTTTCATTAAATTAATTAAAACTAATCAAACTATATGCAGCGGTCAGTTTCGGTCAATTAGTTGAAATTTTCGAAAGGTAATAGAATGCAAACTGGGTCCAAAATTTGTCCAAAACTTGGGAATTCATATTAGTTAAAAACTATAGCATAGACACACTGTAACAAGGAGGGCATAGCAGATGTGTATGTAAGGAAAAGGCATAAAGGAGATCTACTAAAATAAGACACAATTACGCAAAATGATGCAATAAGAATAAGTGCACTGATATGATTAGTATGTTAAATAACAACAAAATTCCCCAGAACATATAATCCTACGAAACTAAAACAGTATTACCTGGTAAATCTGCGGTCTTCAAGGGACTGACACTGGATTTCATACGGCGGTTCAGGATGAACTTCGTCTTCCGTAAGCGCAGAAGTTGCTCGTAAAAAAACGTCAACACGATCAAGAAGCACTAATAGAGCCAACATTGATTAATAAATTGACAAAACATACGCTGTTGCAATTCTTCGATAGAGCAGTTGGCATTATTTGTATTATACAAGATTGTATCAAAGTAGGGTAGAACATCTTGACGATCTATATATTTGAGCATTTTTTGCATAGTACGGTGATTGGTTTCATCAATTTGCCCACAGCGATATAGATAACGGAATCCCAACTCAGGGACGTTAGTAGCTTGAGTTAGTTTACGGTTCCAATCAGATTGACGGGGCATAAGATCCCGATACTTATGAAGTGCTCTTTTGATATCTTTGTCTGACAATTTAGCCAAAATCCATCTGTAAAGTTCCCCAACGGAAACTTGGCACTTCCAAGAGCGAGTATAACGGCCCTCCCCGTCCATTGCCAGAACTTTTAGTAATTGGCGGTAATAAGTGGCTTCACTAGAATATGTTGAGTAAATAAGTTTCATTAATGCGAATAATAATTTTAGATTTCACTTCCTAAGTCTATTTCATCTAAAATTATTTTAAAAGTGGTCTTTTGGAATCATCCTAATTCTCATTTATTTAAATGTTATTTAATACCGTCAGCACTCGTCTTCCAATTAAATTTTTATGAATTTTGAGATATTTTCATGTTTTCACTGATAAACATGCTATATTTGAATATTTATTTTATATATTCAAAATTCTGCCATCACGAACTTTCTTTTTTATGGCATGTTGCGCGATTTCTATTACATGGAATGCATATTTCTTCACAGTTTTTATGAAATCTTTCCGTTAACAACTTCTTCAACTATTTTTCTGTCAATGAAGAGATTTAGATGAAAATTTAGAAAAGGACTGAACTGTTTTGGTATCTATCTTCCTCACCTCATACGGCATTGATAATAATTTGATAAGTAATCCTGATTCATCATTGATGTAATTTCATCATCAAATGCAGACAGCTTCAAATACATCTAACACAATTTTCACCTCTGTAATGCACTGTTTGAGAGTCAATTTAATTTAAAATACAGGATCAAACAGTGTGAAATTTGACTAGCTCCATGATATATCACGTACATTATAGCGGTAAGAAAATCACCGATTTAGAGCAGGGATTAAGGGAGAATAACCAATTTGTAGAAGCAATAAGAAAAAGTCACTAGTTCATAGGAATTGAAGTTTGGCCAATGACTAACAACAGGCTTTTCCAAATAGGAATCCCAAGGTTT
Source organism: Hymenolepis diminuta (assembly GCA_900708905.1). NCBI lineage: Eukaryota > Metazoa > Platyhelminthes > Cestoda > Cyclophyllidea > Hymenolepididae > Hymenolepis > Hymenolepis diminuta. The sequence continues at coordinate 886,985 of CAADRB010000054.1, read as the reverse complement.
TGTAAGAGGACCAAAATGTATTGAGTAACCGTGGTGAAACTCGAGAGTAAAAGGGAGGTTGAAAACGAAGGTTGAAACAGAAAAATGGGTTGGGAACCGTACGCGGAGGTTAACAATAAGCGCACCTATGAATAAAACAGTGGCATTTTAGATGATTCACCTGGACTAATAATAAATTCTCGATAGGTCCTATGAGCGCGGTAGTTCGAGAATATGAAGAATTGAGATGGGCACAAGAGTTAAAATAGTTGGAAGCGTTAGTAATAGGGTACTAAATGTGTTTTTAAAGTAAATGCGATTTGAAAATAACTTTTCCGAAAAGAAGAGATAGTAATCTTACAATTTATTTAGTCGAGTGTATCTCCTAAACTTTTGTCGATTGCAATTCAAATTAACAAAGGCGTCATTACTGTGACTAAACTGAATTAAGATGTTCCTCAGCACTTTTATTAGTTAAAATTGAGCTTTCCCAGTCGCTTTTTGTTGAACGGACTGTCTAGTAAAAAAAATCTCTAGCCCCATGTAGTTAGACGAAAATAAACATTAACTGATCCTATTCTTCGTACATTGCTTCCTAACTGGTGAATACTATAATGCAAATAGAATAAATAAAAATAATCGGTGTCCTGAACTAAGTTATTATTTATCTTTAACTTCGACGTCGCTCGGTCATATCCAATTTGTCTATGATATTTTGGTAATTTAACACCTCCCCTTTTAATTAGATATTAGCATGAAGTTTCACAGATATATTTATATTAATTCTATCTTGGGCAGTATAAGAGTTAGCATATGCAACGACATACCTATTTTTCTTAAACTTTGATGTTCAGTCATTTACATTTAATCGAATAGACTCGGAATGTCATGTGATACTGACGTGACGTGGATCGGGATTACATAGGGGAAATAAGTAGTCACTGTAACACCTCGGAGGTAATCGGAATGCCACCTCAGTACATTAACAGAATAGTAAGCAGACATGATCGTTTCCTTTTGAGACGTTAGTCATGTCCAATCGCCGATGTCTTCTTGTGGTGATTGACGCCGGTGAGGGCTTATATACACCCACTTGGATCACCTGAGTGGGATGTCGACACCTTGTCATTCCGATTCGCAGGGTTTTAACTTTCATCTGGTATACCTGAAGGATTACTTCTCACATGTTCTGTCAATGGGTCGGTGGGGCAGTGGATATTATGCACGTCTGACATGTCAAAGGTCACGGGCTCACCTCCCATAGGTGCACACTCAGTGAATGAAATGGCCAACCACACTGGTTGAGTCTGGCTAATACAGACGGTGGTAGAATTCGAATCTCCCTCATGTCGCTCTCTACCTAAAATTGGCGCTGGACACCACTTTCCCAAATGGGCTTGGAAATTGTAATTATTATCCCATCTCAATTTGGTTTCAACTGATATCTCTATTGCTTAATGATAAGATGAAATCAATTTCCTAGTTTGTTTTGCATTAAATTAATTTTTTTTGGCCTTAAGTTACCTATCCATTTTGTCATATTTTTAATCAGCTTTACTCTGCTGACAATACACAATTTCGGTTAACTAAGCAAAGACCGACCTGTTAAATTGTCATGGTGACCCATAATCTTCTATTCCATTAGCAGATATATTATTCGTATGTCCATACGCAGGCGTAAGTCTTGATCCCTTTATGTAACCAACATCTGATTAATGTGAAACCTGCGTAATACCTTCGGTTTTCTTCACAATCCCCGTTTCGTCACTTTTACTTCCCATTAGTCCCCAAATGACTTATAAAGCAGTTAACTCCCATCTTAATCCATTTTGAGTTGTGGTTTGTGTACAAATTAAGTCGCAAACTCGTAATCCTTTACATAGCTAAATGTTGTGATAGTTTTTAATTCACACAGACTAAGATCGAGTACAGTACATACAGCTTTCACTGTGTTATAGAACCGTCAATTATACTCTCTCAGCTGAAGTATATGAATGAAATAAAGTAATGAAAAAGTTTAAAATAAAACCACAGCCGTCGGTATCTTGCATTTACTGCTGCATTTATAAGTAATTACTCGAACCTTAAATTTGTACAAAACAACCGAATAAGTCCAAAAGTAATCATGCGGAAGTGAAATTAACATATATCAAAAACCTCGTTTCAAAAACAGCTTTAGATCTAGTAAAAAATTTGATCTACACATATAATCACAAACACATTCAGTCTTAAAAAGAAGTGCCACATTTAACCCGAAGTACTTTTCTGTTGTTGCTGGGATACACTGGAAACTAGAGGAGCACATCTCTCGCAAAGGGACTTATTAATAGATCGATAACGTCTACAGCGTGGACATTGAGTTGACTCGTGAGCCAATCTCACTAGGCCCGTCAAACGAGACGGATATTCCGATCGTTCTTCCCCACTAAATACATTCTCCAAATTCAACTCAATGCAGTTTTCTCGTTGAGTCGTGGTACCGAAACGCACAGAGGCACAGCGGAGAATTTTGCCCAGCGTTGAAGTTCCGTCAGGTTCAACCTCCTCATTCAAACGCTTGAAAAAAGGACAAATAAAATGAGTTAAGATATACATATTGTTAGAAGAAATGATAATTATTTTCCCCCGCTCCCAATTTTTCTTCTATGAACAAAAATGTATTTTCTTTCTTTATTTCCCCACCGATAAAAGACACTTGATAAATATTCGTATTTGTTTGAGCCGATACCGATTGAGAGTGAGTTTCGTTAATACACGCGTGTTGACTATAACGTGTCTTGTGATATGCCGTGGGTTATTAGCTTCTGTGTTAAGTTGCTATATTACCGATTTTTCTAGATTGTTGGCTCTGCTAGATTACTATCCGAACGCCTAGTTTGTTACGTTATAGCATATATATAATTATATATTATGAATAGAAGATGAAAACAATTCGGACCAGTCAATTCTCAAGTGAATGAAAAGTTTCCGTCGACGAAATAGTCTCAGCAAATAGTTCCACTTAAACCTTTCGCTGTAACTATATTTCGAAGAGAGTATAACCTCTGCTAAATGACGTCGATAATAAGATGGATTAAAAGAAACCGGAAATATTGATTGACCTATAGTGTCAGACATTGCTAACAGAAAAGACATGGATATTAAAGCATTACCTACTATTCAAAAGTTGTTGCCTTAAAATCTTCATGGCATATGCAAGCTTGTAATGAAGAAGTTGGCATCCGGATGTGTTTTTGCATATTTATTTCAAATTCAAAGTTGGTTTACGATTTGAAGAGAAAACTTTCCATGAATATGACCTTCGGAACAAAATATTACGAGCAAAACCAGGAAGTAAAAGTCAAAATTGTAATGAACAATCTATGAAAAAATCTGGCTCCTCGGATGATTGGACAACAGTTTCAATTAAAAGGTGAGTATCAGAGAGAATTTATCTATTTTAGTCTTCGGTATCATCGACTCTTTGCAAATGAGCGTGAAAAATCTTGACCGACTGACATACAAAACATTATTTAGACCCAGTGAATAGAATCAGCTGATCGGAAGTTTTCGGTATAAAACTTGAAGGAAGAGATGACTAAAGAAGATCGAAGAAAAATGGATTAGAAGTTGATCTCTAAAAAAATACTTTCCTGATACCCTAACTATTTTCATCTTCTCTCTGATGTTCTTATATAAAGTAATTATTTTAAAGATCATGAGCAGTGAGAAATTAGCATTTTCAATTTACTTACTTTAAGGGAATCTAATCCCTTGATTTTTGCACCTTCTTCCTCTAAAATTATATGAAGTCGAGCTAGGGGGTTAGCAGCAGGGCCTGACCAAAGCTGAGACGATTCTTGTCCTTCAGGATACTGTTTAGCTGCAATAGCTTGTCGTAAGGCACCGGCTTGAGTTATCGCATGTGAAAGCTCCGCGTATTCCTCCTTCATATAGGAGGCAGCGAAATGAAGCACACATGTGCTTTCAATCGATGACTTGTCGAAAGCAGCATCAACCTCAGCACTGAGATCAGGGAAGATTGGATCAAGACAGAGTCTAAGTACCTCGGTTATCAGAAGGAGAGTTTGTTGAACACCCTTTCGTGTTTCACTCTCAGCTGCATCACAGTAGAGCCTATCGAAAGGTTACTACTTTTACAATAGACAGACTTACACATCTTTCACTCCATTAAAGTAAGTAGTAGAGATTCGAGCAACGAGTTGATCCGATGCAGCAATAAGGGCTTCATATCGATGTTGAGGGTAGTAGGATTCAAGACAATCAGCACAGAATTGACCAACCATAGACAGGATCCATTTATCTAATAGTGAAAGTGCTGCACCTTCTCCGTTGTTCAACATAAAGGATTTGAGGACCCAATCACGACCTCGTTTCTCCACCAAATCGTGGATGTTTCCTAGCGTGAAGCGGAACATGTTTCTGAGCTAAAGTAAAACAATAAAAATACATTTATTGCCAAAATAATCGAACTAGGATCAAATAATACGCAAAAGAATGGCACATAATATCATGGTTGAGGGAAACTGAAAAAGGTTTTAACAAATCTGATTGAATAAAAACCCCCTATTCTTCTTCTGAGCCGAAAACTTGGGGAAATTTAATGTTAACTGTTGCGTATTGATGAGTCTTCCAATCTAACTACGTCAGTCTAATCTGGACATTATCTCCTCAAAAAAAAACTATTACCGAAATTTGGCAGCGGGTTTTCCCAAAGAGATTCCCATATCTTTGCTTGATGTAACTGCCAAATGCGTAAGATGTCTGGCTTCTCGTGGGATGCAAGAGGAATTTGAATTTATTATCACCACCTTTACGGAAAAGTAGAAATAAATAGGTGGCATAGCACTAAGTGATATCAGTAGATTTCTTAAAATATAAAATTGCTGAAACTTACTGGAGCATTATGTGCTGCTAAATAATAGTAACTATAAGCATTTGATAGGGTACATCAGATTTTCATTCCGACCCTTTTCTCATGAGCTACTTTTACATATTTCAAAAACAATATACAAAAATCTCCGATTATTTACCTTTTTATAAGCGATAGCATGTGCACTGAATGCCTTAGCACTAACAGCAGATCGAGTTGCAAGCGCTGAAGTCGCAGCCCAACGTCGTAGAACATCGGTACAACCGGTGGCAACTCCATCAAGAATCTCCTGAGGAGAGATCACATTTCCCAGTGACTTTGACATCTTTCGTCCCTCACTATCCGTCGTGAAACCATGAACCACCAGATCTCTGAAGGGAGCTCTTTCAGCAAGAGCCACAGAAAGCAGGAGAGAGGAGGAGAACCAACCGCGAAATTGATCAAGACCTTCCATGTAAACGTCTGCGACTCCTAAAGGAGGACACGACAATTAAAGCACCATTGAATAAAGTTAAATATTCAAAAGGGATTCCACTTACGGTTTTCTGGAAGAACAGCTTTCCAAGAAAGACCAGACTCAAACCAGACGTCAAAGATATCGGATCCACGAACTAATTCTGCGTCAGCACAAAGTGGAGACAACTTCCACTAAGTAAGAGAAATAATCATTATAAATAATATTTAAATTGATAAATAGCATTTGTAAACCCGTAGTACCTTTTCAAGACAACTTGGTGGGATGAGTTGGGAGTTAGGGATGCTCGAATCCCACCAAAATTCACTTCCCTCCTTGGCAACTCGATCGGCAACAGCTTCGATAAAGTCTTCATCGACGATTGCCTTGTTGCTGTGGTAGAGAACAGGGATCGGGACACCCCAATTGCGTTGACGTGATATACACCAGAAGGGTCGCTGTTCAATAAACGCCTGCATCATTGGCTTGCGTTCAGGCGGGAAAACATTCACCTTCGAATAAGCTGACTGAAAAACAAATATACTACGAATAAAAAATATAAGTGGACAGGTGAAGTGAGAGCTGAGCTGAGTTCCACGATAACTCACTTACGAAAATAAAGCATACAACAAAAGAGTGATCTACATATATTAACGAAAGGATGCTAAATAGGCATATGTTACTGATCAACAATTTAATTGATAGGACGTATCTAACCCTGGCGAGATCTTCGAGCTTGTTAGTGTCGACGAACCATTGTTCTGAGAGACGAGTAATGACGGGTTGTTTAGTTCGCCATTCGACGGGGTAGCTGTGTTGAAAGGTGTCCAAAGCTAGCACCTGATCTCCCAATCGTTTGATCACTGAAAAGTAAATTGGCATATGTTCTGCAGTCTTTAAGATTTTGGAATTCGCAAGTCAGGCTAAGTAGACATTTTATGAACAGAACTATGTTCAAATAACTCCATCCTTCAAAAGTAGAAAAAATATTACGCAAGATGACTGAAATGTAATTCACTAGCTCTAGACGTTTAAACGTTCAAGAATGTGTACAGTTAAAAACATACCTAGGAAGTCCGGAAATCAATTCCTTGAATACCAAGAACAGCAGATCATCAAAGAATTATATACTCAGATCGATGTAAAGACTGGAATCTCATGCAAAACTCATAAACAGAGGTCCTATAATGGAGTTCCGAGCGGTTTAAGAAGTTACGGGCAAATGTTTATGCTCAAATGAAGTTTGAAGAAAATCTCATTTACCTTTTTATAAAATACAATACTATTACTTGGTTTCAAAAATGAGGAGTTACTGCACAATATGCCTATATTTCAGGAAAATAGGATCATAAATGCTATGAAACTGGACGGTATGATGCACTGAAGTAAATAGGCTAAATATTCACATGATAATATCCAACTCCAAAAACTGGGACCCAAATGGACTTTTTTTATTTGCAAATAAATTTACTCGAATTATTGAAAATACTTTGAGAATGAAGTGCACCGGTGGTGCTGAGGTCAACATGCTCGTCTGCCAAAGTCAGAGGTTACAAAATCAAAGCCCATTGGTGCTCATTCAGCGGTGTGGGTGACCAAGAGCTCTGTTTAATTCCTGTCAAGAAGAGAAGTGGTAGAATATGAGTTTCTTGTGGGAGCGGCTCCAGGATTCCTTCCCTCTACTCAAGTCAAGTGTTATGAGCACTTCTCCTGATGAGCTTAAGAATGTTTATGGGATTGAAGTTAAAATATCAAAATAATCTTACTTTAGTTGATTTTCGATTTCGGGTTGTGCTCCATTGACTTAATGAATAGTTTAGGATTGAAAGCTTAGGTTTTATGATTTCTCACCTGGATTACTAAGTGAAGTCATGTCCACGATGTCCAGTGCTTATTGACCAGTTCGTTAAATGGGACTGTTGGTAGTACCACTTCGACTATTCTTATTCCAAAGATCGAGAAAATTGAGGAATAAGTTTTCAAGGTTAAATGCGTTTTCTTTTTCTAGTTTATTTTACCATGCCCTCATTTTTAAAACTAACTATTAAGAAGATAGTACACACATATGCATATTTATCCTAGTGTAACAGTGTTTGTTCTAATTTATTTCCTAAATCCACCGGTACAAAGTGTATGCAATTATTTTTATATTAAAATACATTAGAAAGAGTGTTTCGATTAATTATAAGGTCCAAGTTTAACCATTTACTGATAGTTACTGTTAAATTTAAAGCCCAATTAACTTAAAGAATTTACAGAAATAAAGTGGATAAATGATACTAACAATATAAAAATGGTACTGATTAGGGAGTTATCAATAAAAGTCACTAAATTCCACACTTTTGTCTAGTTTAGGAGTTTTTAATTCCCAAAATATGCGCAGCGAAATAAAAAGTGCGCACTTTAAAAATCTGTACACTTCCTGTATAATTATAAAGAAAGAATATTTGAAAGTAAAAAAAAGAAACATACCTGCAGCACTGCCCTCATCTTGCACGAATAGACCCGCCAAACCTTCACCGGTCTCAGCAGTGAACTTAGTTTCTGCATTCACCAAGGATCTCTGCAAACAAAATTGAACAAATATGAGGAAATTTAATGCATATAATCATGAATGACATTAATGAAATGAACAACGGCGGTATATCACAGTAGGAGGAAGAGTTCCAGGATGTCTTTCTCATAGGAGGAAAGTTTTCCTTAACAGCGTCTGGGCTGTAATTGCAAGAAAATAACTTACAAGAGGAAGACCATTGCGTCGAGCGAAATCAAAGTCTTCTCTGCCGTGAGCAGGAGCGCAGTGCACGAATCCTGTGCCCTTATTTTGTTCCACAAAATCGCCGGGCATCAATCGATAGGGGCGGTCTGCATGATGATGGTTTATGGGATGCTTATAGGCGTAATTGTCGAAGCGATCTAAGATAGAATAAAAGGTCGTTATTTAATAAAATGAATCTAATTAGATGAATCCTAATAGAAAAAGTGGGAAAAATATATAAGCGAGAAAACGATAGAAATAAGTTAGTTGGATTGATGCTTACTGAAGACCTTTCTACATTTCAGAACAATCTAACAAAAAGTGAGCTAATGTATTTAGAATCTAATAAAATTGTACAATACAATAAATGTTTAAACAATAAAAGAGGAAAAAATACCTCCATGAACAATTTTGATAACTTCAAATCTTGCAGGAGGACAATTTGGCATCTCGTAGAGTGATCTCACAAAATAAGAGGCTACGATAAGAATTCTCTCCGTTTTCTTATCAAATAGGACAGAAAACCTTAAAAGACCGATTTATGATAAAAGGATCTAAAACGAATTACTCTTCGCTGGGGCTGAAAATGACAGCCTCATTAGCTACAATTGTCCAGGGAGTGGTAGTCCAAATAACTGCATGAGCAGGGTATTTTCTATAACCGGCTAGATAGGTAAACATCCAATAACTAAGTTTATATCTTACTCGGAATCCAAGCTGGCTGAGTACATAGTTCAACAAGGAAGTAAAGAGATGGACTTTCGTGTTCTGGATTGTACTCCAGTTCAGAATCTGAGATAGCCGATCTAAAAATAAAACGGATTTAGAGTGAATAAACAACAAACCGAGTAGTCTTTGACCAGTAAATCGGTTTATGTTCACGTAAAATGTATCCCTTCTTATGAAGATCACAAAATGCTCGGATTACAGTTGCTTGATAGGTAGGGTCAAGAGTAGAATAGGGGTGGTTCCAATCGGCATGAATATTCAACCGTTTGAAAGAACTTGCCTGATCTGACATACAATCTTCCGCGCGTTTGAGAGCTAAATAAGAAGAAACGATGACTAAGGTTTTTGATCTTACAGGCTTTTCTGACTTCTGAAGGAAGAAGTGAGAAATTATTGTCAATAGCTGTAAGTTCGATTGGCAAACCATGGCAGTCCCAGCCGGGAACAAAAGAAACCGACTTCCCATGCAATTTTTGATATCTTACAATGAAGTCTTTTAAAATCTATCAGATATTGCCAAAAGGATTTCAATTTACCTTATTTAATGCATGACCAAAATGAATTGAACCATTGGCATAAGGTGGGCCGTCATGAAGAATAAAGTCCGCATTTTCGATCAATCCAAATTTATCGACTGAACTAAATTAATCATTAAGTTTAACACATACCTGGCCGAGGATTTTTTGATTTTGCAGTGATTTCAATGGGAAAAGGGAATACTGGGGTATTAAGAGTGGATTTGTAACTAACCAAACGATGCTGTGAATAAATGCAAAGGAATGTCCGTTTTATTAGAACTCTGCAAAGGAAACTGAGATTTGAAAGCATCTGAAATGCAAAAAATATGATTTATAGAAACTTGCTGATGCATTAAGAAATATGAAAATGTTCAAATGAAATAAGATTAATAAATGAACCTATTCAATATAAATCTTTAATTTTTAATTAATTAATTTAATTTTTTAAATCACCAAGACAATGTGGGGATATTAAAATTACCTGAAAGAAAAATAACAGAATCAGCTGGGCTCTTACTGCTGCAGGTGAAACTGACCGAACTGCATCAATTCAATTTCGTCTCAAACTGATATGAATATTTTGTGTTAATTTTATTTTTATTTTGTAAAAATGAATTACTCATTTTTTAAATTGTGATAAAAAATTGTATTTATGCGTTTAACTTAACTGTTATGTCGGCTCTCTGTTTTAGCGCCTTTACTCATTAATAGTCGTTCTCTCCTTGCTTCATTATTTTTGTTGTATTTTATCAAATATTTGTAAGTTATTTAATAATCTAAATTTTGAATTATATTTTTTAACGTATATATGTCTGATTGGTTGGATTTCCTTTTTGTTTGCCAATCTAACTTGTGTATTAATGAGGATTTTCTCATATTTTTATTGTTGTTATATATTCTTATTATCTTATTTCAACCTTAAAGTGAATTTTCTTACTTTTTTAGTGTTTTAATAGTTTATTTTCACATATTTATGCACAATTTTTCAGTATTTGCTGATATCCATGACCTTAACTTTGGGTTTTGTTTTGTTTCTTATCGCAAACATTGCACTTCTGTTATACCATTATTATGTAACTTTTAGTCGGTTATTTTGATATACAAGTAATTCGATCAAAAGCATGTTTTTTAATGCATTATTCTTTTCTTAAGTAGTCTAGGGCGTATATAAAGGACTACTAGTTTTCACCCCCGAAGGAGGGTATATTTGTGATCTCTATCAAGGAAACAATATTTTGGACCATTCTTTAGTTCTTTATTCCCTTGTCCTTTATCTAGTAAAACGCTGTAATGTCAGCTGGAATGACTCTACCTCCTATGAATGAGAAATTCTCAAATACTGTAAGCTTTCAGGTTGACTTGATTAAATATCGATTATATATTTTCAATCAATCCATACCTTTAATGATTTAGCCTGAATCGGAGGGAGTAGTAGCATCTGCTCAGACTCCATCTACAACTACTTCAGAAACATCGAATACCACATCGACAGTTACTAACAGTCGCTATTCCAATGGAAACGGCAATTCCTCAGGTCAGTCCCAACGTTCCTCTTCCACTCGAGCAGCTAGTGACACTTTTTCAACCCGTTCCTCTTCATCAAATGCCACAGTTCCCTCCTCAATCCCTCCCCATATCGTCACCAATGATCAACCTCAGATTGGAAAGTACAAGTTCATTCGAACCATCGGCAAGGGCAATTTTGCCAAGGTCAAATTGGCCTGTCATGTGATTACAGGCAAGGAGGTGGCCATTAAGATTATTGACAAGACCCAACTCTCCCCCTCAAGTCGACAGAAACTCTTTCGTGAAGTGCGAATCATGAAGATGCTTGATCATCCTAATATCGTCAAACTTTTTGAGATTATTGCCAACGAAAAAGTACTCTATCTGGTTATGGAATATGCTAGTGGTGGTAAGTCTGGAATCTTGGTTTATTGTTGAACAGTTTCTAACATTGGTCACTATGTTATAATGAAAGTTAATTCTGGCTCATTCATGTCGGTTGAGACGACTCTTATGCCATAGGCTCTTTTCTATTCAAGGGCATCCTTTAATAATTATTTGTATCAGTTACACGAATCCGAGAGCCGTATGGTTACACTGAGGTATCAGTCTGATTTTTTGGCTGGTATCCATTATTTGTTAATAAAACAGTAACTGTTTGATGAATCTATGAATCACCTGTTTAATTCCTTTGCCAATACTGGCTTTTTTCTTTATTTATTGTCTTTGCCTCTCTAATCTGTAGCATTCCCTATCAAGTTACGTGGATTTGATACTTACGTATATACAGTGATTGATCAGAGTTCCCGCTTACTCATAATCAGCCTCTAAGAGAAAAAAAAACTAAGTACTTTCATCTTTTGGAAGGTTTTTCAGATTACTCTATAGATGAACGTGGAGAAAAATTATCCCTCGATTGACTTGTGCATTTTCAAAATTTGAATAAATTTTCAGTGGCTTGATTATCACAAGTGAACAAGTAATTAATTGATGCACTTGCGTGCAAGCAAGTTACATTAAACCTCTAACACAATTATATTATTGTTCTCTTCGATCAATGGGAAAGGTTTATAAGGAACGCTATCGCGATGGGTAGTGACTCACGACTAGATACGAGTAATATCATGCCCACTTATTTTATTGCATCGTCTGGCCTGTGTCTGAATGTAAACTCTTTAATGGTTTATTTTATGATATTTCACTAAGTAGGTCAATTGTTTTGCCTTTCCAATCACGCGAAGGCATTTTACAAACTTATTTCTGTCTTTGAAGGTAGAGATTTAAATAAATGGTTTATTTGATCGAACCGATGAATTAAATTTTGTAACGAAGGCAAGAATTTAGAAATGAGATACTTTCATTGTTTCAAGTGCAGAGGGAGTTGGAATATAAAAATAGTCTTTAGAAAGCTCGTTTTCTTTGCTTTAGCAGTGACTAGAAATGTCCATATATGTCCTAAAGCTGAAATAATTAACATTTCTGTTTCCTTGGAGCCGAAGGAAAAATAGCTTCGGATGCCAATTTTCCAGCTTGAAGAATCACATTCCAATGTGTATTCTTGTAATTACGCACATTTTTCATTCGTTTTCTATTGTACTAACCGGTAGTAATTGCATTTTCTAACAAAGTGGGTAAACATTTAGGCCAGAAGAGTAAATTGCGGCACATTGTCTTCAGCTGTTAATGTAACTATTTATCTTTTCGGTAAAGGTATTATTATATAGGTTAATTGTTTGATGGTTCCGATCAGCTGAAGATAGTAGCTAAATTAACCAAGTTAATGGGAATACTATTAGCTTTGGCAGCTGGACAAGGCATGAATGTAACTTATTTGGAAGTCTCTAGTAGCTAAGTGTTATTCAAGAACTGAGGATGTGAATTTCTGATTATTTACGATCGTGTGACTGATATTCAAACTTTGGTATAAGTTGAATGCGTATTTATTTTGAGAGTAGATGTAAGCGTTTATTACCTCGATTCAGCTCCAAAAGCAATTATCTGGCACTTATTAAATCTATTATATCCTGACACTTTGCGCTGAACACTAGTTGAGTCATGACTTAGTGTTAGCAATATGTCACTATGAAAATGCAGGAAAGTAGGTTAATAAACATTCGCATGTGTATGCTCATTCATAAGTATACAAGGGCTGGGAATATTTTCTGAATCACTTTTACTCGGCCGATTTGCAATGTTTAATATCAGTTAAATTCATATATCTTGGAGCCTAATCTCTTTGATTGCAGATATCAACATAAATTATTTGAATATATATTCTATGGCGGCTACTTTGATCTGCTTTCTATCGAACACCGGTTGAATAACGGTACCCTAGCGGTAAATCTTTACTTCGAGAATGCAGGTAAAAAGACCATAGGTAGGGCAATAATCACTCGCTTGTGTATGCGCATTCAATCGCCATTAGTAGAAATGACGTAAATCCCATTGGGAACGACTTCTACCTACGCTTTTAGTTTTTTTGTTTGGGAAAAGATACCTATTTGTGGTTTCCAACATTACCTGATTATCCACTTATTATTTTTACTGTTAACGCATGATTTTACTTGCAATTGCTCAGGTTTTATCATCCGTTATTTTGTCAATCTACAACTCCACCGTTAATATGAATTCAGATTTATTCTCAAAGTTATTTATTTTCGAAATTATTAAAATATACTTGATAGCATTATAGATCCTTATAAATCTTTTCAAGATCTGATAGAATTAAACGCTTTTTTTTGGCTAGAGGATTGAATGTAGACTTCGCATATCGTTAAGCTTTCATTTTCGCATATGGAGATGCTATGATCTTTTTCAAATTCTCTTTTCATAGTTAGTGCAATGGAGTTTTAGGTGGAAGTCAGTTGTTTATGGGTTGCAAGCAAAATCAATATACACATGTTTATTATTATTTTTTATTGTTATTACACAACGTCTAATAGTTTTAACCATGGAATAGCATTTGAACATGTGGAATACTAAAACAGTTCAGTAAAGGATGAGACGGGGTGGAAAGTCGAAAAAGAGTATATTAATGCAATTAATGTCAAGAATTTATTGAATTCTGCGATTATCAGGATGTTCATCTTCTCATAAGACGTATGATTCAATTTATGATGCCAAAATGTTTCAAAGCTCAATTTTCTGGGTGGGTTAACTTCGCGATATTCAGAGCTTGTTGATTTAATTGAATTGTTGGTCATGTTTCTTTGAATCATTTGTACCTTCTTACTGCTACGAGCAGCTTAATGGGACTAGCAAAGTAATTTTAAAGTTAGCAGAGCTCACCAGAGTTCACTCGAAGTGAACTCTAATAATCTATGTTCTAGCGCACCTAAATTATCTAGCGATGCATTTTCCGTATGTACTCTTGATTGCCTACGTTTTGTTTTCCATCATCTGTCAATCTTTGATTGTCATAATTAATTTTGACTTAAGTTCCATCTTTTTAAATTCCACGCGTGACAGTTCTAATAGTAAATGTTCAAAATTATCAATATTTGTACATCTAATAAAAAGATAGGTCCTCACAATCCATAACTGTTTAGGCAGTAATCCATCTTCTTCTGGTTAGAGGAATGACTTCAAGTCATTTTAAACCATTAAATTTTACGGGTTCCATTTTGCCAACTTTCTTACGCCAACCATCAAATGTCACAGGTACCGCATTTTCTATGTCGAGACTTCTCTTTGAATTATGGAAGACCTTTTTTGTAAATATTCTATTTATTGTAACTCCAAAGCCTTTTCGGGAAAGCTTTTTCCAACAATCACCTTGGGTAGAGGGACGACATTATAGAGCCTCCCTGATGAGATAGGCGAATTCTGCCTCTTCCTTTATTAGCCAAACTTAACCGGTAACGCTGACCATTCCATTCATAGGGCGAACATCGAACCCATGGTTTTAATCGCTGTGCCATTGGTGCATCCAATAATCTGCTCACTATTTCTTTGCCTTTCATATCTTTTTGTGTTGAATATTGGGTTTCGATTCATGTAATGTAGGCTTTATTAAAGGTAGTTGTTAGACTTAATTAGTTGCGTTGCTTCTTTTATTCTTCGTTTGAAACCACTACTGAGCTTTCGAACTTAGGTTTTTATTAGCGGAACCAAATTTTCGCCTCAGTCCCTTTCACCAGTCTTCACACTGTTAAGACGTGGTGCCTATTAGGAATCACTATGTTCATTTGTGATAATTACCTGTTCATTAAGTGAATAAATGTAATTATTTTCTCGTTAGGGTCAGCAAATGATTTCATTATCACATCACGGTGATTTTTTTTTTCCGAGATAAATTATTACTAATTGGCATAGAAGATTGGAGCGTTTTTAAAATTGCTTACTCTAACCAGTAGTAAATTCCTTCATAAGAAAATATTTCGCTATCGTGGAAATTGATCCGACAAAAACTAATTTACTTTTTCAAATCAATAAGTTTCTAGATATTATCCTTCCAGGCAGTGAATGGACTCGATGCATTTCACAATTTTGAAATTTAAATCTAATCTATATTCCTAGTTTTTTTTAGAAAAATTTTCATCAGTTATTTCCCTAATTAAGATTTGAAAATTTAAATAAATGCGAATACTTATCCTCTCCTGGATATGAAAGGATTATTTGCATAACATTTCTTATTAATTCCCTCAAAAACATCAAATTTTGTTCAGTATTCATCCATTCTTAAATTGTACTTTTACATATCCGTTTTATCTGGACTGTTTGTATCATGCCCACGAGGTATGTTGTTCTAGGCCCATTGTCAAATGACCAGAATTATATGATTTCACTTTCAACCTTATTGCATTCATTACGAGTCATTAATGATCTTTGTAACTATCGCTTTAATATTCGTTCCTCCCAAGTTAAGATTCAGTGATATAGTGGTTAACGTGCATGCCTATCAAATTCGAAAGCCTCAAGGTCGGGATTTGTCGGTGCAAATCCAGTGATCTGAACGACCTACAGCACTAGTTAATATGCATCAACAGAAAAGTACAAATTTGTGTTTCTCCTGAGAGATATTCCACAGTTCTATCTCTTATCCCATGATGAGTATAAAATACGGTTCCATTGTATATCCATTGGTACCGCAGTATTCAATGTGTTCGCCTGTTAAATCAGAGGCCAATACTCATCGGTGGTATATATTTTTTGACATTGGTGACTAAACGCTTTAATTAATTTTGGTCAATAAGAAGGTGGATAGGAGTTGGTTTCTTACTAGAGACACTCCGGATACATTTTCTCTATCCGAGCTAAATGTTGGTAAAACCTCTCTTATTGAAGGGGGTAGGGGGAATTTCATTTAGGTGTGCCGGTTGCACAGTAGGTAACGTGTGTCTGACAAATGAGAGGTCATGAGATCAATATCTATCTGTGCACATGCGGTAATGTGTATAGCTAACCATACTGAATAATTCTGGTAAAGAAGCGCGTTGGTAAAATGCGAGCTACCCATAAGAGCAGCTTCAAATCAATTATGGCGTTGTAAACGCTTTCCATAAGAAAATTTGTTCGGAGATTTATTATTTATTTATATGGACTTAAAAATGATTACTATTTGTCTTCGAATTCTGTCGTTATGCATCCATTAGGTTAAATGTCTAACCATACTAACTAATGATGAACCTCGGAGGGTGGATTTCATGAAATATTCTCACTTAGATAACCATCTTCATCCTACCTGATCACTTCCTAAATGAAAACCTACAGGTAATCTTTATGCTCCTATATCGCCACTTGTTCGGAGTCTATAATTTGCGCTTGACATTTGCATCCGATCCAATTGTAGGGGAGGTATTCGACTTCCTTGTGACCCATGGCAAGATGGCAGAGCGTGAAGCTCGGGCAAAATTTCGTCAGATTGTCTCCGCTGTGCAATATTGCCATCAGAAGAAGGTTGTTCATCGTGATCTCAAAGCTGAGAACCTTCTTCTCGACGCTCAGATGAATGTCAAAATTGCGGATTTCGGATTTTCCAACGAATTCAGTTCAGACAAGAAATTGGATACGTTTTGTGGCAGTCCGCCATATGCTGCTCCCGAATTATTTGAAGTGAGCCTTTCCTCTTAATGTTTTAGCACTTAATTGTCCTTATAACTAGTTTATATTACTATGCTTTATTATTCATGGCAAAATTCGAATTTTTTATCCCTTTTTTCATAGTTGAAAATGGTTGGTGTTTTACTGAGGATTGAAATAGGTAGCTGATTTGAAATTCTCCAATTGTATTCAATTTCAATCGATTAGAAGTTCTGTTACTTTCTTCTTCATACTCTTCTCGTTAACGTAGTGCTAATCATAATTGCCTAATTGGAAGAAGCTTGTAGCAGAATAAGATCCTGTTATAGATTGTGGAATTAATCGGGAATTGTGCCTCTACTGTCTGAATTATACCAATATATTGTAATATTTATTAATTTTTTCAAATAGAGACAAATTAATAGGCATTTGAGTAAGAATTTCACGAAGGAGATTTGTCAATGCAGTGGTCAGATAAGTACGGCTTTCATATTTTATGCTCAATGTGGATTATAAGTTAACTATTCTGTAAAAATATGAGTTATTCTTGCAATGCTTTCATTATTAGGTCTAAATTTTATAAAATAAGTAGATATTTTCTTAAAATTTTCGGATGTTGTTTAAGATTACAAATCAGAACTATCTTCCTCAATAATTTTCTACGCAGCAAATTGCAAATGGACTTAATTTATTAAATATCTAAAAAAAACATTTAAATGGGGTACGTCTTTTTCTTTTGCGCAACTTTAAGCACTCAATAACGAAGCAGTTATATTTTTGAGATGGTTTTAAAATTTCACATGCAGGAATTTTCATACTTATTTATTTCGTCGGAAATAATACTACATTTCTTTTAAATATTTGATTTCCCCAGGGAGAACGGCAAAGCTTGGTTTCCTAATGTGAATGTAATAAGTTGAAGTGAGTTTAAATATAAGCTTAATACGGAAAATAATATCTTATAAATTCTATTGTGAAAATAGCCATACACAAGACATAGCTGTCAATCTATACCTCTGCCAAGTCGTCTCTCAAGGGGTTCGACGGCCATTGACGCACACTGGATGCTATTCCTGTGCCCAGGAAAAGTATTAGGAATTGGTTTTTTCACTCTGATATTAGATTTGACTTTGTATATGATTTGTTAGTTCGAGCGTATATGTAACCATCTAATCACAAATACACTGTGGTAAATCGGTCGTAGATCTCTCGTAAAATGGTTTTAGTACCTACCTAATCAAAAGAGCAGACAGTGATTAATTGATAAATACGTATAGTTGTCACAGAGTTCGCGTGTACGATGGTGGTTCATATACTTAGTGATGTGATGTGACTGAAAGCTCTTCCTCTTTTCAATAATTGTATTGAAAAACTTGACAAGGACATGAGAGGCCAGCAGTAGTCAAATTCGTGTAATGTTCATTAATTTTTAAATATTCGGAACTATATAATCAGTATCCTCTCTTAAACCGAAAAAAAGGGAGAATTTGATTGATATAAGTTATGTTTCATCATAAGTGACATACACGTACTCACTGCATGATATCCAATTTTGCTTGATGTGATTGAAATCTTTGTACTTCTATTCAATCCCTGTGTTTGGAGGTGATTTCCACTGTCACTTTGAGCTCATTCTTAATCTCAGCAGGAAAAAGTTACTTGATCCCCTAAACAACCTTCACTCCAAGTGTACCGAATATCTCTGTCTCATCTACTTTCTATAACCTGTATTCAACATTCTGGCTTCCCCTTCCACACTATGCTCGAAAAAATCTAACCTCATCCACCCTGTTTGTCGTGACGAACCTCTAAACCTCTGTATCAAGAACCAGAAACAATTCTGACACTATCCAAGAATGCTTCACAGGTTGCTGTTGGTGCAGTAATGGAATAAAGGGAAAATGTTGTACAACTCCCTGCCTTTTTCTCCGCCAAACTATTACCCACTCAAGCACGCTACAGCACTTTCGGGTGGGAGCTTTCGACAGTCTAGAAGGCGGCGAAATATTTCCGATGTCTCCTGGAAGGTTGAGAATTAACAATCCTCACCGGCCACAGGCTGTTAAAATATGTCAGCCGAGCTAATTCTGACCGTTAATTTTCCATCCGGAACCTGACACCTTGATTACATTCTACAGTTCGCCAACGACATGAGACATATTAAAGGCACGGAAAATATCATCGGTGATAGTCTTTCTCGAACCGATATCGAAGCAGTAACAAAAGCCGTTGATTTTCGTTCCATTTCTGAAGCTCAAAAACTGACCCTGAACGCCAAGCGTTCCGAAATCGCCTAACTTCTCTCCAGTTAAAAGATCTTTCATTACCGACAACTGCGGGTTTGGTAAATTGTGATGTTTCAACAGGTATACCAAGACCTTTTGTCCCAAAACCTTTCCGACGCCAGGTTTTCGCATCTCTCCACAATCTCTCACACCCCGACAAATGGGCAACAGCACAACTCATCACTGATCGTTTTGTCTGGCCATTTGTCACAAGAACATCGCAAACTGGACGAAAACTTGTTAAGCATGCCAGCGATTCAAAGCTGATAAACACACTGAAACCTCGCTCGGAACATTTCCACTACCGAATTTCAGATTTGACCACGTCCATATTGATATAGTTGGTCCTCTCCCATTCTCTAATGGTTTTTCTTACCTCTTAACCTTTTTCGACCGTTTCTCTCGATGTCAAGATGCTTTTCCTATGTGTTACTTGACTATTGAGACCGTCACCAGAGCCTTTCTTGGTAGATGGGTCACTACATTTGGCGTGCCTTCTACCATAACTACAGATCGTGGAACACAAAGAGTCTAAGCTCTTTTCTGAATTAACTAATTTGCTTGGTACAAATCGGATCCACACAACTACACATCACCCACAGGCTAACAGCTTGGTCGAGCGTTTCTATCGCTAACTGAAAGCAGCCCTTATAGTCCATTGTGAACCTGAAAGATGGGCAGTAGCGCTTCCTTTAGCCCTCCTTGGTATTCGAATGGTTGTCAAAAATGATCTTAATTTTTCTGCTGCAGAAATGGTTTTTTGAGTCCCTCTCAAACTTCCTGACCCACTGTTATCTCCCTCCTAACGGGTCCCTCTGGCCAAACTCTGTAAATTATCTTGAACGTCTACGTTCCCAAATGCAAAAGCTGCAACCCGTCCCTACCCGCTCTGTCTTCAATTACATTTTCATTCCCACCGAAATAAAATCTTATTACATTTTTCTTCGTCATGACGCAGCCCGTAAACCTCTTCAGTCAATTTATGATGGCCCATTCCCAGTTCTTCAAAGAGACGAAACGACTTTCACTATCTTTCAAACTTCAACATTCTTCCCTCTCAAATCCATATGTTTCCCATTCACATTAATTACCCGCTCTTCACGACTTTAAAACAACCCTTGTTTTTTAATTTTCGTATATCCAATTTTCTGTAGATTGCTTGTTATTCATGACATTTCCATAAATTTTCCTGCGATCCCCGTTTCAATTCATTTTTGTGCTTACCATTATTACAATACTTTATTCTATCTTCATATGCAAGTTTCGGTTTCTTTCATTTAATTCCTACGGCCTACGATATGAAACATTTGGCTTGAACAGGACAATTCCACTTGGACCAATTCACAGCTAGAAATTTGTGTCGCTTTTGTTTACCTCAGGGCTGGGAAGGGACTGAAGGATTCCCCAAAAATGTCTTAGTATTTTGAGTAATATTAATTTAATTCGTTTTGGATCAGAAGAAAACAGGTAAAAGTTTTCGAATTTACCTGAGCTGCTTTCAAAATGTTTCAGTTAGGGAATATTGATTAACTATTTGTACTCATCTCTTTCGCGATAACTGATAATTTTGTCTGTACAATCTGGCACACGGCGGTTGAAGGACTGCTGGTGCACGCATTCAACTCTTGAGCTCTCCCTCGTACTTCATAATATTTTCTCTCTCGAGTTTCTATTGCTGTTACTCAAAATAATTTGGTTTATTCCCGACTCTTGTCTTTCTCATTTAAAACTGTAGTTGTCTGCTGTTTTTGAAAGCCGTTGCATCAGCCGTAGCTGAAAGATGTTAATACTAGCCTTCAACAACACTATCCCAGAATATACGCACAGGCGTGAAGTCGTTTTACTTGGCATTGGGACTGTGTATGCTTTCCTCCTTAGTGTATGTCTTTCTGGTCTGCACTGGTGTTGGCTCGTTCGGCCAACCGCTGCCTGCTTGTTAGTTTGTACGCACTGTCCGGTCAGTTGCACGAAAATCGGCTGCGTCAGACACGCTTACCTTTGGTGTGGATTTTTTAAGTTGCGGTTTGGTTGGGTGTTAAAATACAACGACGACCCTGGATGAGAGGATGGGAGCCTTTTAGAAACAAATAAGTAGCGGCAATGCTTAAAAGCCTTTGTAAAATTTCTAAGCCTACTGGAGGAAGTTTTAACAGCACTTAACTTGGGTAGAAGGAAGGTATTCTGGTGCCACTTTTATGAGAAACTGATTCTATCAACTCTCTTATTGAACAGTATTTACTGGAGGTGATTAGTCATCTACATTGCCGACTCCGCCAATGAGCATCGATCCCATGACCTCTGACCTGATTGATCACAGCTCAACTAGCGCACAGAAGGTTCCAGTGTGATATTTTCATCTAAGATAGTAGTTGGGATAGATTTTCCTTCACAATTTTCTGAAATTAGTTCCTGAATTAGAAATTTAATGAACATGGACTTTTGAAATATAATGTTCCCGATAATTCAATTTGTTTTTTGTCCATCAGCGTGGAAAACTAGTTGTTCTGTAATAAGTTTGATTTCCTGCATGCATTTTTCCAAATTTTTCTGCACTAAAATCATTTGGAAGCTGGATATTTGTGTGATTTCGTTATTTTCAAGTCAATTACGAAAATCAGGAAGAAATCAATTGTATTAGGCTTTTAACCTTTCACATTTGATATTTTAACTCAAAGCAAATTCCAATGACTTTTTGCTATTCCAAACATTTATAATAAGTGATTTTTATACCTGACTCGGTGAAATATATCTTCAGCAAACTTAGGTCGATCGACAAACAAGTGGAGATAAGCACACACGTGTTATTTAAAGGTTAGATCAATCGAATTCCATCGTTTACGTTTGCTTTCACGCCAATTTGGCTTTTTTATCAGTATTGAATGTGCACTGAAGTAGTCATTGATGTAATTGAGTCTTGATTTTGATCCTCCAATCAGGTATTTTGTATGAATATCTTTCGTTCAGATCTGATGGTGGACTCGCTGTATGTACATTGTTAAATTTGAAATTCGCTTTATTCAAATTTGATTGTGTAAGCATTGGCGCATATCTGCGCTTTTTAATGCCAGTTTAAAAATATCTACCTGTTTTACTTCGGATTTTCTTGGTTCACACGTCCCTTTCTAACTGCGCAGCTATCTGAATTTGTTACTGTTTTTTTTTAAATTCTCTTTTCCATTATATAGACAAACATTGCTTTCCAGAGACTGTACTTAGTGCCATCACACTAAAATATTAATGAGGTCTGACCGTTGGCACACGTATACGCATAATCATTGCAATTATTTCGCTATCAGCATCTTATTTACTCATCATCACTGTCGTGTCTTCATTCGAGATCGAGCTTGCGTTCTAGCATCTTGTCATTGCTGTATGGGAATCCCCTGTTTTTTATTATTATTGAGAAAACACCTTTCTGAATGCAATTCAGTTTTTGAATGGAGGAGATTTAATGTAATTTCAACTCAGGATAGTAAAACTCAAATCGGTTGAGGAAAATTAAACGAAGGATTTGCAGTATGGAGCCTCTGTTGAGCAACTCGCATTTCTCTGCCCCCTCTGGATGACCAGTTAAGCCGGTGTGAGATAAGTTATGGGAAGCGAGGAAGAATTATTGAACATACTTTTATCCTTGTTACTATCTCTCATTTTAAACTCCGGTCGAAGGATTTCATGCAATTTTGTTTAGATAAAAACTACCAGATTTCATGACCTTGTTTATTTTCTGAAGTTATCTGAAAGTTCAAAAAGGGTTACATGCATGGCTTATAACCATTCCTTTATCTGAACGTATCGGTTGATTGTTTCCGATTCCTGTCATTATCTCCAACATGTTAATAAGGTTAGAATACTCATATATGCACGTAGCTTTATCATTTCGCACTTAGCACCTTGGTATTATCTTTGGTGTACTAATCAACATTAACTAAACATCACTCCATGTGTTTGCTTATTAACCCACATATTTTATTCTGTCATTGCTTGCACGGTAAAGTTCATTCTCTGCCTGTTGAACCCTGACTCCTTCATCACAATCACATGTTTACTTTGTGGTGATTCAGAACTGACAGAACGGAGTAAAAACTACGTGGCAAGATAGTTTTAGCGAAAAAGGCGCGTATTAATGCACTCGAGTCATTTCGTTCCACATATATTGGTCCCGCACTATCAGATTGTGTGCAACAAGGTCGAACCTGTTTATATCGCCATCTCTATCTGAATTACAACTTTCTCGCTCTGCCCTCCTCTATATACTCTGAATTTTAGCCTTGCAATGCAGTATGTGTTAGGGGCTCAGTTGAACTTCTTTACAGGTGAATTTCTCATGAGGCGGTGGTAATAGCTCACAATATCATGTGAACGGGCGTTAGCTACTCACGGTTACTTTGGGTAGTCAAGTTCATAAGTCTATTTATACAAACTATATAATTACCTCACAATAGTTAAAGGTACCTTAATAGGGAAGCCAAAATTGCATATATGTCGTTAAGGCATAATAAAACATGTCCTGATACATTGTGTAAGGTGCTACCACTGACCAGCAAAATGTGTTGAATAAGAGGATAGATGTCACTACTTAATCATACAATCTATAATTTTTGCCTTCAAACAAATGAGGACTTTCGAAATACTCGATTAGCAAAATTCGACTAAAACAAGTGCTGCTCCATGCCGAAACATGGTGCTATTTGCACTAAGCTGTCGGTTGTTAACATTCAGAAAAATTTTTTTGCATTGCGATCTACTTTAACTGGTGGGATGGAAACATCACATGTTAAGGTCAATTAATGGCAATATCAAAATCTCATTCCGCACCTAACCTTTGTCTATCGCATTTTCTTTTGCATATAATTTAACGGTTTGCATCGTTTCAACCACTCCTTTGTTATGTGAGTTGTGATAATCAGAAGGAAAATTGTTAATAATTTATCGAGGTTCATGATGTATCAAAATTTTGAAATTCGACAAATAATATTTCGCTTGATGTCCCTGATCTAATGGAGCATTTTTAACTACTGATAATAGAATTCTTTATTAAAACTGAAGCACTACTTCATTGCCCTCTGGTGCTTAACTAGATGTACTAATCACTTATGTTCGTAGGAGATCACTGAGAAATGACTGAATATGAGTTTATCAGTAGGCTAAATTTTGGTCTGCTTGTTATTTGTAAGATGGGTGCATTTGGAAGTCGTTCCTATTGTTTATGCCATGCGTTTACGCCTGTCTGAAATGATGCAATTTTGTAATTTTCTTCCTATTATTGCATTGCGTAGATCAATTAGACAATCTCCAATTAAAACAAAAAGACCCACTTAGAGTGCAGGTCCACGTTTTGTCTTATTTGCTTCCGCTTGAGGATAATGTTCGCAAGAGTCCTCTATGAAAAATCACTGCTCTCCTATGTCTATATTCTAAAGTATCCTCTAAAGTAATTTTTCTTGACCGAAGTGAGAAGCCTTTCAAAGCAATAAATAATTCATCAGAACGTTAATTTAAAGATCGGGTCAAAGTAGAAGAGATTCATTGTTCTCGTATGTCATCAAATCGTTCTTGATTTCTTTTGCTTCTGAATTAATTGTAAGTTCTGTTCTATTGAAACCTGCTTTGTCGATAGCAATGAATAATTATTAAGGAGCATTTTCCTATTCATTTATGAGAAAACTTCCGAAGCTCATTGAGGTAATTGTCAACGATGCTTGGCTTGAGTGGAATAAAGGCATGCTACAACTGCTCTCATGAGAAGCCCGCATTGTAACCCCCTCTTGTTAATCAAAATTGGCCAATGGGGTTGGTCATCCACATCCTTGAATATGCACATGTAAGTATCGATCTCGCAGCCTCCGATTTGATAGATGTGCACGTTGATTACTGCGGGCTTAGATATATTTTCGTTCTTTGATGTATGTTACATAGATCAGTTAACTGTAGGAAGGACAAATCGCGAAATATGCTCACTTCTTATGAAAGACGTTTTAGGAGGAAGCCAAGTGCTGATTTGTTTCCTTTCTAAACTGCAGTACAAACTTTATTATTATTGGCTGATTAAAAATAATGTGAAGAAAATAATAAAATGAAGCTCTAATTTGTCTATTTGTTGGGCTTCCCAGAGAGGTAATTACTTTACAGTTCGAATTATAGCCCCAAAGCACGCCGAGAGTGTGCTCGGTCTAAATTGGTTACAAAACATGTGATGAGTGGAGTGCTAATATACGGCGGTATGGGTGCACGATAATGTAATTAATGGGATTCCCTATCATGGCTGAACTCCTCCAGTTTATTTGTTTACTACCGTAACTACAATGTGATAATTCACAAGACTGTATATTTAGACATATCAATGCTTTTCCGCAAGCCGGAACTTGATTATACTTGTATTTGGCGGTCTTTTCGTCCATATTGGCGTGTATTTCTATAATAATCCTTCACCATGTATGTACTTAAGCAGCTTGTTTTCGAAATTTGTAGTGTTTCAGTAATGTGGTGCGTTCTTGGTTAATTAGATATCTGGAAAATCTGTCTGGATGTATTTTCCAATCAGTTCGTAGAACTTGTTTAGACTTGCCTCATAGTTTAATAATTGCAAATAAATTCAGTGTGAATAAACAATCAAATGAACGTGTTTTTATCTTTGATTTATAAGGTAAATTTTCTCTAGCAGTTAATTTATTAATTCCTTAGTTAAATCTTTCATTCTCAGACCATTCCTCACATCACAAGAACACATGTAGCATGTGATTTTATTTTAAATTCGACTTTTAATTAGGCTTGAGCATTTAAGCATCTGAAGATCCTATCGAGTTACTTTTTAACTATTCTGTGCGTCAATTGCTCTCAAAATAATATGTCACATAATATTACGAATTATAAATGATTTGACACATTAATTTCGCGTGGTCTCAAAGCCCCAGCTAAGTAGATTTTGTTGATCTCACGTCTCATAAATTTTCACTGCAGGTGTCAAGAAATATATCTTAGTGGTTCATTAGTTGAGGTAGATAGGCATTACCTTTCATTTCTCTACATACATATGTCACTCAACCCTTGGAAATTTCCTTAAATCATAGTCAGACATGTTTTGTGTGCGATCTTTCGATTAGTTTTGTTACTGTCACACTTTTCCCCTGCTTAATTGTGAATTGTAAATACACGAAAGGCTGTTACATTGCTTCTTACTCAAATAGTGTGATTCTTAAGATCAGCAGAATTTGTCATCTTGAGTCCAATTTTCAAATAGTAAAATATAAACTTCCATGTTTCTCAGAGTCTTACATCCGGTCCCATAAGAAGTTTTTTTATTTATTTAATGGTTTTTTTCTAATGGATTGTGTTTGCGCTCTCATTGATGATCACTTTATTGGCCTTTTTTAAATTATTAAAATTTGCTTCGAGAATTCCGAATCCACTTTAATCATCTAAATTTGTTTTATTGCGCACAAATGGACATTGTTATCTGAATTCCAGTCTCTGTCACTATCTCGTGTCATTACATTTTTATTCTTAAGTGTTACCTTTTTAGGTGTATAAAATCATGCCTGTCGTGTCAGGAAACTTTCGCTCCACCTGTGTTAACTTGCTTATTTAAAAGTTTCCCAATACCCATCTTGGATAGAGGAATGATTTTGCAAACATTCTCCTTCTGAAACCTCATGGTTGATCGGTGTTATCCTGTTGTTTTACTGAATGTGTGCCAATATGTATCGAATCCCTTGGCTCGATAGACGTATTCGCTGATCACTATAATACCTATATATACTACCAGCACACCTTTTTTCCCATTTCAGGAAGAATCCTTCAGTCATTTTTTAGAAATCTGTCAGAGTTTGATCGTAAAGACATCAGTTTGTTAGTAGGTATACGAGTAGAATGCGGATGTAGATGGATTCTAATACGCACGCTATAAATCTGATAAGAATGACAGTGGCTGATACATGGACTATAAATGTTAACTTTCTAGCTTTTTTACGGTAGTCTTAAAACTCTTGCCTTCATGCGTTACCTCAATATCTCGATCTGATCCACAATCTACCATTCTTCCATTCACTTGTTTGTGTTCATTAGTATGAAAGTCGCTTTTCTTGTATGTGAAGAAGCATCTTGATAAAATGGGGAGTATTCAAACCTGAGAGACAGAATTTGGACTTGAGGAAAAAAACGTTGCATTTTTTTGAAAGTTGTATTTTTCATGTTCGTAATAGTATTAGTGGTAATAAACTTGATTCACCTTAACAAATTCAAGTACTCTCATTTTTTGCCCATGGCAAAGCAACAAGGATCGAAAGAATTGTTGAGAATTTGAAGAGTCTTCAGTGCTTTTCTTTCAAAATTGATAGTTTTCTACCAAGAATCTAACTCATTTGGCTCCCAATTTTAATAGCATCTTTTTGTTAGTAATTTTCACCGTAATAGTAGACCAATGGTTTTTCTACTTTTATTAGATATTTTTTTATTTTTCTCAAATTTACAGGGTCGGAAGTACGATGGTCCTGAAGTAGATGTCTGGTCCTTGGGAGTAATCCTCTATACCCTCGTATCGGGAGCCCTGCCTTTTGACGGTCAGAACCTTCGAGAACTCCGTGAACGAGTTCTCACTGGAAAGTATCGAGTTCCTTTCTACATGTCCACTGACTGCGAAGCCCTTCTTCGCAAAATGCTACATCTCAACCCTACCAAACGTCACACTCTTGAGGTATGTAGTGAATTATTAGTTATTTTAAAAAAGATTTAATATTTTATCCGTCTAAGCAATATTCCATGCTTGTCAATGAGTCTGCAATAGTACGACTGTTTTGTCTTTTTTGAAAATTGCATGAACTCGTCATTCACTTTCAAGATTTAGTACGTTTACGTGGTTATTAGATCGATAATTATCCACCGTTCAATACTAATTGAATATATTTTTTATTAGTATTCATCATCAAGGGGGAAGCTTAGAGTTTCCTAATCAGAAGGACTCTAATATATATTCTGTTTCTCTTGCTAATTATCTCGTATCTGGACTTGGTTATTATCTGCGAAACTATTACAATCAAACCACAATAGTGCATACTAGTAGTGCAGGTACTAATAAAGAAAACAAGACAAGGGGAGGATTTTTCGCCATGAAACTGAAAGTTTGAGTAACAGCGGTTTAGCTCTACCTATCGGAATGATTCGTCGTAGTAATATTTCTGTTACTTGTTTTGTGCTTCTTTTTCCTTAACCTTTTCGTTTACCAATCTCCTAAAATGGTCTTCATAATAGCCCCTTTTACGATTGTTATTTATAGTAAACGGATCTCTTTTAATAGTGCCTCTTGCGTCTTAATTTAAGTCTCACGTCAGCAGCATAATCTGATAGTGCGCGAAATCTATGCCTAAAGTTGAGAGTATGTTTTGACACTTCAAAGTGAATTAATCTCATTAAGTAGGTACGATTGTCACTCGTTAATAGTTAAAAGTGTGTGCGTTTCTTCCAATTGATAGGAATTTGTTGCGGGTGCGAGTAGAAAAGACTATTATTGTATATTGAGTTATTTTCGTTTCACTTTACTTCCAGATTTTAATTTTCTTGCGTGATCTCGTTTCCTCTCTCGAATTTTGTCTTGATATTAAGACAATCGGACTATTTTTTTGCATTCCGACTTGATCGCCGCAAAGAACCTTCCAGATTGTTAAACCACTGTCGTTTCCTTTTCTAATTGTCAAAGTTCTATAACACTAGTGTTTGACTACATAACAGATAAAAAAATTAAATATGACCTCTATGACAATTAGTTGGACTTTCAGTTTTGCAATGGTAAAAATAATGTCTTTTTAACTTGCTCTCCAATCCTCTACACCGAAGTCACCCGTTTTAGAATTTCACAGTATTATTGTATCTGGTAACTAAGACGTACTTCCCTGTTTTAAAATA
The DNA here is from genome assembly GCA_900708905.1 of Hymenolepis diminuta. NCBI lineage: Eukaryota > Metazoa > Platyhelminthes > Cestoda > Cyclophyllidea > Hymenolepididae > Hymenolepis > Hymenolepis diminuta. Next base: position 857,968 of record CAADRB010000054.1, on the reverse strand, counting down.
AAATATTTTAATTGTTATTTTTATTAATCTAGAACATTAGGCGCGCATATACCACGAGATTTTATTTGAAATCTTAATTTTACGTAAACATTCTCTCGCAGTTTTAAACCGTTTAGGATTTTTATCAAAAAACACCTGTGTTAATCACTTTTGACAAGATAATTCATGAGCATATTTTTCTGTCAATCACTTTGTATGCTGGATTCATTGCATATGCGCTGATTCGTGCCATTCATCTGAGGTTTAAAAGTCTCCATGTTTAGATCTAATCGTGCAAGCTGGTCAGGCCGTTCTCAGAACAGATGAAGGTCATATTCTGTACATAGTCCAGCGAAAACAATTTCCACCATTCGGCCTCCAATTCGTTTAATTATAGGCACACGCCACTACGCCCGGTTTTAAACATATTTCATCTCTAGATGACTGATCCTTATACATTTTTATTCACGTCTTCTGTCCAGTAACTTCCTCTCGTCTAGCATATTTTGGATTCAAACTTGCTTTATTTAGTAATTTTAGACTAACAAACCATTACTCATTAATTGCAAATACTCTCCCCGATGGTAAAATTTTTTCCTAAAAATTCCATAAACATTTACCGACAAACACTTTTATTTTTAATTAAAGCTGTAGTCGGAAAAGGATATGCGACTATTTATAGACATTCTTACGCTTTACCGGCAAACAAAGGAACGAGAGAAGCAAGAGGTAAAGATTATTCCGCCTGGTTGCTCCTCGTTTCTGCTCAAGTTGTTTCCCCTTTAGTGCGGACGAAAGGGGAGAAAGGGAGGAGAGTTTCATGATCTAAAAGCCAATATTCCAGTCAGAGCGAAAGAAAACATAATTAATAGTTTTTATAGCGAAAAACTTTTGAAGTTCAAATCGAACTATGTACAATATAACATAATTCATGTAAACGATTTAAGGGACAAGGGTTATTTTCAATAATAATGGGAAGAAAATATAAAAGCGAACATTTATTTCTTCAAGGGAAAATATTTAATAATTGTTCATAATAATATTTTCACCTTGACAAGGAGATTATCAACAAGTTAGGGTAAATCCACTGCAAACCAACATGTAATTTTGTAGACATCTCGTGATTGTCTCAGTTTACTTTTTTGGTATTCAAGTTTACTGTCTTGTATTTTTGAGTTTCAGTCATTTATGGAAATTTGGTGAGTTGCCAATTAGAGTTAATTGTATTCATTCCGATAACGTTAGGTGATTGATCTGAGTCGAAATCAAGCGTCTTTTAACATTTTACTAGACAGATAGCCATTTTAGACATTTAATCAGTTATCATTAAAGAAGTGAAGTGCTTTTCAACGCCCATCTTGAGCAGAGCCCTAGCATCCCTGAATTTGATGAGAAACTCAAATTCTGCCACTCCCTTAACTGTTTTTGATCAGTTCGGATAGTTAAGCCATTCTCCAGATATTCAGGAATGAATTTTACCACTACATCATATACATTCTTTGGAAATGCTCATAGTTCCAGAGAAATCATCTTGGTTTATTTCCCCGAATTACAATTGTCTAGACACATAGGCTAAACTTGTTAACAGGGACTGTCTTATCGCCGAGGCAGTCGCTCATGTGTTCTAGCTCTGAGGTTTCGGTTATCACAAGTCACAGATCGAATATGCGGTGTAGATGTCAGTCGATGTCATTTGAAATGGCATATCTAAAGCATCTTTGCATTTATTTGAACTTTTTCCTAATTGATGTAGACTAGGTTTCGGTATCTTTCTTTAATGTCGAATTTCATATTGAGCAAAGTTTTTCGTCTCCACGAAATACCTTCAAGTTTCAAAGGTACAGGTAGGATCTTAGCAGTGATCTGATTTCTATTAATCTCACACCCAGTATCCATTCTCTAGTTTTTATTAGCATTACTTGCTGTCAAATAACCAAACGAGCTGCTTTCGTAACAGCACATGTAAGTGTCATAACTTTGTGAATCCTTCTTACTCCGAGACCATGCTTGTCTTCTCCACATTTCTCCAATTTATTAAAACTGGATCAGATTTAGTGTCTAAAGGCCGTTGAGATTTTATATAGAAATAGTCTGAATTATATACTATTATCCCACATCGTTCCGTTTTGGTCTCCATATCCGCCTCTCTGAAATTGGTCGCAGGTTTACGTGTCAAGTTGACTATTTCACTTTGACAGCAGCAGATTTGATTGACACCAGCGTGTGCAATGTTGGTGGGCTCCTCCTATAACAACTAGAAATCTTTCTTCCTGGGAGAACCAGGAAGGTTCTTCCGCTCTCGCGTATATAATTTCTGTTGATGGTAATTATCGCTTTCTTCCATGAACGGATTTCACGCAAAGTTTCTAAACTTATTAACGGGAGTGCTAATAGTTCTTGATTGAGGTAGAAGGAAGGTATTTTGAATTTGCTCATATGAGAAATTTACATTCTACCATTTCTTTTGAGGGCGAGAACTAACCAATGTGGTTAGCCACCGGCATCAATAGATGTTCGATGAGTACCGGTTGATTTCGTGACACATGAATTGATCGATTTACACATTGACCAGTGCTCTATAGTAGCTAATTTTCTTCATGATCTTAACAAGTTATGATTCTCTCTCTTTTGCGTATAATTGCACGCAATAGTAATTTTTGTGAACTTATTTCAACCCACATAGGGTTTCCCACATTATTAATGGGCTTCCCCCGTCATCATGACTGCCTACGTAGCAACTGCTTATAAACTGCATTAATTTACCTTATCTCATGCTTTGGCCAGGTATTTATTTCTCCCCTCTCTTCGTCAAAAATCTCTGTTGTTAGTTTATACCTTCAAGTGCGTGCTTTCACCTACTTTTAAAGTACTTGATGAAGTAAATATGTACCCTTATTGATGATTTGTATGTGCGACCTTGAACCCTCTCTTCAAGACAGGTTCCAGCGCACCAATCCTGCTTATTATTATTATTATTCACTAATTACAGTTTCAGTTGACCCGGAAAATATATAAGTAGGCGAAAAGCTATATTTTAGCTCATTTACATTTGTGCAAACCCAATGGTAATCTAATTATACAATCTTCGTTCTGCTCCCTTTCTTTTCGTATTTCGTATTGTGTTATGTCTGACAAGAAAAGAATAAAAATGTATCATAATAAATTCGTGAAATATTAGTATTATTAAATACTTTAAATTTATCCGAACTTGAAGTTGGCCATCAAAAGAAGGGAAAGTAGAAGCTATCGAAAGTTTATGTCTCAATGCACCACATTTTAACCGTTTTATATATCTTGTTCAACTCATATCCTTATGAGAATTTATAAGTAAATAGTCTTAAAGCGATAGTTATTGGAGATGAAATTTATGAGATGGTCTCCTGTTTTTCCTTGATATTGATCAATTAGAACTGGCCTAAGCTTTCACTCATTCCCTTACCTATTTTTCCGAAGCATCTAGAGTAGATTAAAATGGTCTATTCTAATTGAATTTATAGCTAGTAGCTGTCACCGCAGCACGCCACTTAGGTTTCGAAAGAGAAAAAAATACTTTGGTATCTAATGCCGTTTTTCCACGCTTACTCCTGGGTAGGTAAGGTTTAAATTTGTAATTTTATGGGCAATCTAAAAATAGGTCAGCTTCAAAATCATGAAAAGAGGCCTTTTACCACGCCCTTCGGTGAGTGAGTTGAAAACTAACGCCTACCTATCATTAGAATAATTTTCCTCTGTTATTATCACTCAATGTCTACATTCCTGTTTCTGGTCTTAATTTGATTCTCCAATTAGCCGGTACAGTTATTTGCAATATGCGACGATAATAGGGGGATGAATTATTATTTATTAATAGTTCTCTTTACAATTTTTATTACAGAATAAAATCTAGGCATGAAATAACAAAATTGTCCAGTAAAAGACGAAATTC
>CAADRB010000054.1:834444-850813 GCA_900708905.1 Hymenolepis diminuta | reverse complement strand
TCCCCCCTTTTTTATTAGCCTGCGTGGTTGGCCACTTCATTCATGGGGAATGCATACACCGACAAGTATCACACTCGTTAATCGCCATGGCACTAGTGCATAAATAGCAAAGGTATTCATATTAAATGCTAATCTGCATCGATAATGAAATATTATATTAACATGACGAATAGGTTAAATAGAAAGCCGTACATTGAATAGTCGCCTTGCCAGTATTTCGGATTCGAGTTAGGGTTTTGTCAAATCATAGCTTTCAAACGATTGGCATGACGCTCTTCGTTTAGCAAGTTTGATCAAAAAATTCTCCAATTAATTTGGTCATGTGCATCGATTTTTCTCATTTTACCAGGTCTGTTGTTTTTTTTATCGCCGTCACGAGCCCTTTCTCATCATTAACTGTTATTAACACATAACTATGATGGTTAGTGTTATTGACAATAGTTCCATGAGAATTCTATCTGGACCTCATTAGTGCCAACAATTTATCCCTTTCTTAATTCGACCACTCATTAATATAAGTTCTTTTTTATACAAATCACATGTTTTGTATATTTTGAATTCTGTCAACTCTCGTTTCAGCTTTTGCTCTTTCCTGTCGGAGGTATTTTTTTTATCAATCTATGATTGACTCCTTCAATGGAAGGAAGAGCATGGATGGAACAAAGTAGACACACACACTAGTTGACTCCCTCTTTTTTGCCTTTTTCTTCCATTTCGCTTCATCTCTTCTCCTTTATTCCTTAATCCCTTCCCTCTGTTTTCGAATACTATGAAACATTGTAAATATTATGCATTGTTGCAATGTCCCTCTCATGGCAATACACTCAAATGTTGCGAACAATGAAATTGGGGATGAAGAAGAAGGGATCGAGTAGAAGTAGATAATAACATCGAAGCATCAAAAAAATTTTGGATCCCTCGTGTTGTCCACGCCTTACTTATTGGTTATTTCATTGTGTCAAAGCTTTGGATATGCCCTCTAAGGTTCTGAGTAAATTGATGTCCACGATGTTCAAAGCTTATTGATTATTTAAATAATCATTCAATTTTTTGTAAAAACTCGAATCGTTTTTTTTATCTCATTATAACAGAGAGTGGCTAGTTGATACTACGATGTTAAGGTATTTTTAACAGAAGAGGATTCACTAAATATCGAATTGTACTTGATCTAATTCGTTCATATCCGAATCATTCATGTTTGAAGCATTCTTCCGGTCAAATTTCCATCGAGACAGGAATCTCTTATGAGCCATCACTGTTTCACAAAACTAACGCAATAATTGATTCAAATATCATCTACACCATCAAATAGGTTCTGTTAAATAATTATGATTGACACTGAGAATCTTTCGTTTTGAAGAAAGTTGACTAAAGACTGATGAAATAAGAACAAAGTATCAGGCTCGGAAATCTGATGGCTACTTACCAATACTGAATTTGATCCATGATCTCAAGTGATTTTTCTGATATATTTTCCACTCATGATATAAAAGGACACTGCGTAGGGCCGTAATATATTCGTAATTTAACTTATTATCTGCGCAGGTAAAGCGTGTGCTTAATTATTATGCGGATTTTATTGAGCAAACAACTACTCTAATAAATCTACCAATTAAGTAATTCCATGTATTGAGCACGAGAAAACATTCGGATATTATACAACTTCTCTGCTTCTTTTGGATAGGTTTGGAAGATAGGTTCATATTTTCCTATGTGTTCAATGTTGATGGCTTGGTCATTTAGAACAAACTAAATGTTTCAATAGTGACGTATAGACCTTTTTGACCATATCTATTTTGAGGATTCTTCAAAGATTTTGAAAATTGTGAACGAATAGGCAGAAATACTCCAGACTTCAGTTCCCCCTGACATTTACTTAACCTTTAAAATAACGACAAATAAAGAATATCATAGTACTCTGTGAGATCGATTTTTCCCCTTTCAGCTTTAGATCAATCTTCAGAGCCTTTAAAAAACGCTTATTTTAACTCATTTCAGCACGTTTGTATATGTAAAATACATAAATGTGTGTTCAACGATTGAAAAGTTTTGGTCTTTTGGCGTGTGTGTTTGTGTGTGAATTATTATTAACGCATTCACTACTAACATTTTTGTATACGCACTTTTCCATTCTCTCCTTTCCTTTCTCCCTGACTTTGTTTGACGTCATAATGACTTTCTGTTTCGCCCTTTCCTCTTCCTTACTGCCCACCAGTCTACTTTCTTATTTACCTGCAAACCAATCCCATATTTCCCTGCAATTTCCCAATGATGGTTTCTGTTATAGGTCATTTTTTATCTTTCCTTCTGTCCCTCTTAACCGATCACATGCTCAATTTCTAATAGTTAGTGAGGAAAAAACTGTTATGTTGCAAACGGTCATTTGATGGTAAAACACAATCGGATTTCAACCGTCCTCTATCCGTGCTTAACTTATCTACACCAAATTCTCATTTTGCCACAATTTCTCGTTCTCGTTGCGTGAACGCACTTATTTCTTTACTCAAATGCTCCGTACAATGATTCTTCAGCTAGCTTCTACCTTTCCTTATGCTTTTCTGCTTACTTATTTACTGTCAAACTCAATTCCTTGTTTTTCTTTTATAATTTTGCAAGGTTTATCCCGTAATAGCATTTCTTTCTTTTCTTTCCCGCACGCTCCCTCTCTGTCCTATTAACCGATTGAATTTTCCCTTTCTTACAAGGGGTGGTTGTTTACAGTTTACTTAAAATGTCACAATTTCCATTGTGTGAAGAAGAAAATCGGTAGTTTTTCGCTCCAGAAACCATCATTACAATTCTCACAAACCTCCTCTGCAATCATTTCAATTAAGTGCACACTTTTTTTCCTCCCCTCCTCTATAATGATCAAATGCTCTTTATCTCGGCAAGTTTGGACTTTAAATCCTTCTCTCTTCACTAACTCAATCTGCACTATTTCGATGCCGTGGTTCACTAACTGTGGATGTAATCTTTGGTTTCAACTTTTTCTGAAACTCCCACACAATCAATGAGAATGGTAGAAGCTGAAAAAGATATGTACCAATTAGATGAAAGGAGGGGCCAGTTTATCTGCTTCTCTAGCTTGTCATGCGTGGCCAGTGAAAATCAATCCGAAATTTTTCCGAAATCAGCAATATTTGTGGTAAAGAAAGCATCTTAATTTCTAATTATCTTACACATATTACTACATTGAGAGTCTTCGCTTAAACTCAGTCTCAAAGCGGTACATCTCACACTCTAATAATCTCGATTTTGAAGTCTCTAACATTTGTATTCATTCTTATTAAAATGATCAATCGGGGTGAGGACATTAACTTTTATCTATCCGTTCGAGTAATTGCTTATGTGTGAGATTGTTTTATTGTCAACAGGTATTAATAGTGTTTGTATAATTGGTTTGTTTATAACTATTTAATCATTTCCTCTTAACTTGGCTACTTTTATGAAATCCAAAGTAAACAATAACTGCGCTATAAAAGCGGGACAAAATTGGATATACGTGTCCGCCATTTGTGGCTGAAAGTGGATTTCAGACTGAAACTCCTAACCTCATATCCAGACGTGAAAACTCGCGTCATTCCTTTTTAGGTTTCCTGAATCGTTTTTTTCATATTTTATTCAAATTATTTGTTAATTCTAATGCTTCATTTATTTGGAGAAAAGAATTGTGAAGGATCTTTGAAACCTATCCTGGAATTCATTGGGCAGCTTTCAACACTTGGGTAATGTCAGCTTTAGGAAACGACAGCGTACCAGCAAATTGAATATTAAACTAGAATTGAGTAAGCACAAGAGCGTGTGCATAAATGTACGAATAAAGATATTCGTGTGGTTGATAAAGTTGCCGCCTTTGAATCAACTATTTACATAATCGTTTGCTCAGTAACCATGATCTGTTTAAACTTTCCTTATTTGTTTTCATTGAAATGTTTGTCACCGGTTATGTACAGTGATTAGTAATTCTGAGTGGAGAAAATGTCAAGTGTGCGTCTTTCTAAGTTCATGAATAGATTTTGACAGTTTTGACAAGCAACAGAAGATTAAATCAAAACAATGTTCCTTTTGACCTCAAGGTAAACTCTCTAACATTACTTAATGTTGTTTATTGACTAATTTCAGAATAAATTCTGGCAAGTAAATAAAAATAACATTGAAGAGTATGAAACTGATGCTCAAATATCGCATCTTGATTGCGAGTTAATTTATTTTGTCTAGTTGCAGTCTGAATTGTTTTCGACGGTTTGGAATTTACTGGATGAAAAACTATCTTACTGAGGCCTTTAGAGAGGATTCCAATGTTACTCTTTCTATGTTTTTTTGCAATCAGGTATTCAAACTGCACAATATTTTCTTGGGCATAATTTGGCCTTTATTTTATTTCTGACACCGGTGATATTAAAAGGTTCCGTCTGTACTGCAGTCATTAAATTATGTTCAGACTGATCGGAATAATGCACTACTACTTAGATGTTATGATGCAAGTCTATTTTACCGATTACTATTTACGAAGTGATTACCAAAAGCAAATTCTAGTATTCTGTTGCGTTTGATGTGGGAATAATTATGTTTATAACAGAGCCTCGATTGCTTCACATCACAATAACCACTTGGGAAATGATTGTAATGAGTTCGCCTTCGCCTAGAGCTTTGTTCTTATTAAAACCCTGTTTTATGCGTTTTGAATGGTTCAATAATTAATGCCAAAATAATTTCCATATGTGTGGCGTTTTCCCTCACACAAAGTCTTAAATTGACTTTAATTCGCTTTTGTTGATGTCACGTCCAATTGTCGTTGAATTTTGAACCCCATCCCCTCTCATTTGTATCCTCTCTACGATACACAAAGAGATGTACTTCGGTATTGTTCTCCCCTACTTGGAAATTTAGTCCAAACGATTAGTCAATGGGCTGGAAAAAGCGGGTTCAGTGAGATAATTAGTTTAAAATTCTAGGTCATATTTACCACTATTTTGTTGATTTTGAACTGTCATTCTTGCACACTTGTTTAGATTTCGTTTTCTATCGAATCTTTTTTTTCATTGTTAATCACATTTGCGTTTAAAGTGCTAAAATGGTCGGCTGCAATCACGTAGAGAGAAGGGAAGACGCGAATATGCTTTTGCAGACTTGTCGTCTATGTAGCCTGTGCGCACGATAAATAATAAACTTTATCGGAGTCTGAAATCTCCCTCCTAAAGATTGAAATCCCCCTAAATCTGTTTGGTTGATGTCTAATAACCATATTATTGATTTCAGTTCAAAATGATCTAATTTTTGCCATATTATGAGATATTTGAATAATTTATTTATCAATATTTAAATGCCAACCTGCTGGCCTACCACATAGCGAAAAACACTTCATGTGATTATGGAAATTAATTTGATCCATGTTTGTTTGGCAAAGGATACTTGGAAAATTAAATCCAATGCTCTGATAATAATGAATAGATTCTAGCACCAGTCCCTCTGAATTATTATCCATAGCAAAACAAAAAATTTTTCTTTTAATCTTGCGAAAAAATACAAGTTCGAGCCACAATAGACTAGGCCAAATAATGCGTGATTTGGTTAAGGGGAGAGTAAGTGATCAAAAGAGTTTCATTTTTTTTTAATCCTTCACTCGTTAATTTGTTTATCTTTTACACTTAGTGGGTGTGGTTGCTTGGTTTACGTTCTAATGACCCAAATTCATGCTCCGACATCTCAACTCTAGATTCATATCGATGTTGTTCAGGGCTGATGTACTAGTGGATTAGTTTAAGTGGTTGATCGTATTATGTCATTATATCACCGCCTTTTTTGGTTGCCAATAATGCCTCTGTTTTTATATCCCGAGTGAGAATTTTATAGAATTTTCCCGTCAATTCTACCCATGTTTAGTCGCAAATATTTATCGAATATGCTTAATAGCGATGGATCTGTTTTAATGATGTCTCATCAACAACTTATACGTTGTGTATGCATGCATTTGGATCAGCGTTGTCGAAAAATTTGTGATTGGGAAACTATTGACGGTAAGATAACGACCAAAGAAATGCTCTTATTTCTAATGCGTTGATATTATTTCTTCTTTCTAGACAAAACACCCTCACAACCACTCAGAGTGGTCGTCAAGTGGTTGTTGGGGGTTCTGGAAACTCTCATCAGCATCACCATCATTACCACCACCAGCACTCCTCTTCTTCCCAATCTCAAACTCCCGCCCTCAACACCACAACGTCGAAAAGTGGTGCGGCAACAACTACTACCAAAGTTGTTAGTAGTAGCGGTAGTCGTTATCAAGATAATGGTGATAAGGATCGACTCACAACTTCAAAGGCTTCAGGTAAGGTTTGATTTTATTGGTGACACTTGTTTCGATTCCCAAAGTCACTAAATTACCAGTTTCGATGTAATCAAAGTTAGAATTGAATACGTTTACTCTGTATACACAGGTGTTAGACTATGGTTAAATGGGATCTACTTGCTGAAATTTTAACTGACAATGCATAAGCAGTAGGGCAGTATCTTATCTATACTCTGTATCTTACAATTAACTGGGTTACGTAAAACCTAAGCGAAAGAATCTTTTCCCCGGATATAAGCATGTAAAGAAGAAATTTTCAATGTACTACTCTTCGATTAATTTAAGTCGCAGATATTTGCTTTCGTTTGGTTACTCTAAATTGAGGACTAGTCGACAAACTGAAGAGAAGTTGTTTCTATTAATGCATTCTTCAGAATTAATCATTTCAAGTCAAAGTTGGAATAGATTGTCAGAATGCCTAAAGGTAATATCATAGCCTCATAGATCGCTCTCTTCAATGTATTGGAATTCGAAAGCCATGCATCTATTTGTCCAACTCGTGTTCTCAATGCAATCGTTAAATATATGGGCTTATCGTGTTGTATAAAGAAGAAAAGACTTACCAATTCGACAGACCGCCTCGATTACGGTAATTAGCAATTTCATATTAAGTTGTGAACGTCTCTTTGTTTAACAGACTCAGCATCAGGTATTCCTATTGACTACTCAGACCAGAAGGCAACTATTCATGCAATGCCTTCAAGACTCAGTTGACGAAAGTATGCCTGTTCCACACATCTAGATTTTGACTAACTAAAATCTCTAATTCGAGTCTAGTCTCTTACGCTTACTCAAATAGATGTGTATTTTTAGTTCATTCCGGGTGGTAATATGAGCATTAAAAAGTTTAAATGCTTTTCTTTTTTCAACAGACAAAGATTCAGCCGTTGATACTATAACAACTTCTACCGAATCCTCAAACCAGAAGACAACTCCAGTTCTCCGAAATGCACAAGACCAGAATAATGCTGCCCCAAATACTACCACCACAATTCGTGCATCCGCATTCGCCCCCGCCAACGATTTTCTTGCTTCATCCGGTCAGCGAATAAGTGCGGACGTCGCCATGCTTACTGGACGTTCTGGAGCTTCTACAGCTGCTACCCCCACTGCTTCGACAAGCTCCGCAACCGGTCAACAGAGGAAGGGAGGTGCTGTGTCCGGAGGTGTTTCAAGTCCTGGACAAAAGTTGGTGAGCAATGCTGCTCCTACTACATCCTCTACTGCTACTGGAAATGTTGGTAAGTTATTTGTATTATTTTTAGATTCATTCAGTTGTATATTACCTTGATTGTATGAAATGGTATTCTATTATCGTCAAATAAATGCTCTAACTTGCGTAACCCTCTCGTTATAGTTTATGTAGATATATGTTGAGCCGTCAGTATTAATTAGGATTCTCTGCTAGCAATGGGTCATGCTTGTTTTATTCGTCATTTGTTTCGGGGTGTTATTTATGTTACTTATTTACACCTCAGTATCTTATAAGCCCCACATAAGAGAACGGGTCTTGTCGTAAATACCTAAAATCTATGCATAACAAGTGTGCCGATATGCGAAATTCGATATTTAAATTTGGGTCTCCTCCTCTGTGAATTTCTTTTTTGATTGAGAATTCCTTTTAGAAAGTTAATGTGCAACTCATTTATTTGCTTGAATCCATTATTGAAGGCCTGTATTAAAAATGCGAATTGAAAATGAAAGCGCTTTTCGACAAGGAGTATGATGGAGCAACTCTGGTAAGAACTTGGAATTTTGCCAATCTCTTTAATAAGCATGACTTAATAGGTACGGTTAGGTGTGCACCAGTAAGCATCAAATCCACAGCCTCTGACGAGTTGGTTAACCGCTAGTTACTTTTTTAATTGGCCCTCGAAGTGTTTTACTTCACCTTAAATCAAATTCCTTGACTCTCCATAATCGCTTTTAACCTTGAGATGCTTTTTTCTGCTTGATTACAAGTAGAAGCTTTATGATTAAAAAATCTCACTCGAGTTATTTTACTAATCATTTAATTTACGAATCCATCGATGGAAGGTTTTTTTCCAGCGGATTTGGTCAATTCCGGCATAGAAAACACGCAAATATAGGGGGGTGACCGTAATGCTTACTCCTGGCCATATTTTTATGTGAAACTAAGTTGCCTAGGTTTACAATATTAGTGCTGTAAAGTACTCAGTTAGATAAATCCTCCTCAGTAGTATACAAGTCCCACGTACTTTCTTTAAATCTCTGTGTGAAAATCGAGGAGAATTTTTTACTTCCCCAGGCCTGTGTGAGCTGCTTGCGTCAGCAAATTCGTCGAGGGTCTGATTTTTTTATTAAACACGCGCTGGCCATACGCATTTATATTTTAATCTTTCTCTCCCTCTCTCTGTCTATGGATCTGTGTTTTTAAAAAGGTACTCAATTTTGTTTGAAATGGAACTTTTTATTTGGATGATTTATTCCAATCCTTTATTCGTTTCATAGAAATTGATAAGAATATTGTTGCTACTAATTATTACATTAATTGTAAAACACGATGACTTTATCATTTAGGTGCAAAAATTAGGTCTCCGATTTGATTGAGTCGTTAATATTTTAAACGTATGTAAGAGGTTGATTTTGGTTAATTAAAATAAAAATTTGGCAGTTGTAATAGGTAGATGGCTGTCAAAACTGATTTCGCTAAGCCTGTTGACTGATTTCTCAATGTAAATTGCTAAATTGCAGTTATTTTAGTGGGTGTGACCATAAATAGCCTTTAATGGGGGATATTAAAGACCCTTTTAAGTTGCTTAGCAACGGAGAAGTCAAGGAGTAACTTAATATGCCTTAGAGCTGTTCGATTTACGCAATGGTTTTAATTTTCGAAGAATTCAAAGAATAAGTAGAATTTTCACTGCTCTTTTATGTATTTCAAAGTGTATCAAATAGTGTAATTGTTTGTCTTTTTTGTGCAACCCTTAACCTTCTTCAGTTACTTAGTGCCGGATATGTGCAAGTCTAAAAACCTCTGTTTCAGAGGAACTCAGTTCTGTCATTATATTTTCACAAAAAAAACACTTTATTTTATTGGTGGAACATTCAGTCGCATTGATTAACGCCGGTTGGCGTAAGCGTTGTCGAATACAATTTTCAAATCAGAATAATTCCGTAATGTTTTTCCTTTTCTTAGGAGAACGCTTACTTTCAATCAATTTGGGGTTGGAGGCGGGTTCATAATAGAATTGACTTCATAATATTTCCACGGTGTTTAAGCTTTACTATCTCCACCCCACCCTTGGATATGAAAAACTGAGTAATTTCGTTATATATAGTTAATTTATTATTTATGGTATGAAAATTTTACTGCTTTCCATCTTAGGAAAATATAATTAGACTCCAAGTCCAAACGGTTGCTAGGTACAAAATTATTAGGATGATTTCGTACCTTCAGTTTTGATTGATTTTAAATGGTCTGGGAGGTAGTGAAAGGTTAAATTTAATAAATAACAAATATTTCTACTTGAATTCGGTAAGTTTGGTTTGCTTCTTTTCTTTGCACTCTCGGGGAAATTTTCAGCTAAATTAAATTGCTTTATATTACATTTTTAGTAATCCTTGACACTTCACTAAGTAGCCTAGAAAACAAATTTTAATGAAAAAGTGATTTAGAGCCCGTGATTCAACACAATATTTTGAGTCAGTACTGCAATTTCTACCTGAGAGCCCAAAAATTACTTAAAAATTTGACTAGTAATTGGTCTTCTACATTTATTCGAACGTCTGGGTGCGGTGCTGTTAAACATGTGCGGCCATGTTTACTATTGATTCGCTATCGATGGATAAAATTAATTAATCTCCATCCTATCGGTTTGATCTTTCATTTCCATAGAGTATTTGAACGAGATGCTGTATTATTCGGTTATACGGTATTTTTGCATGTGGCGCTTGATTCAATCCCTACAAAGTGACGTTAATTACCTAAATACTTAAACCACTACTCCAAGTTTTCAGCTGAATTAAAGTGGTTTGTTTCATATTTTACAAAAAAAGACCACAGAGAAAAACCAATCACGTGGGGAGAAAGTTGAATTACGCAGTTTATAATTAAATTTTAAAGTTTCTCAGAATATCCCTGGGGGTGGCTCGATTTTTTAAAGTTGAAATATGGGATAAATAAGTAGAAACATTTACTCTGGAAAAAATGTCAGAGTACTCTTGAAAATGCAAAAAAATCATGACTCATTAATTGTGGTTCTTGAGCTGAAGATCATTCCGATAGGAAGTGCATCTGGAAGGCGTTAAGTCCATGAAATTAGATCCTATCAAGGACACGATTTGAACAAGGGTGATATAGCTTACAATATTACATTTATTGAGTATGAGAAAGTGGGTTTTCTTAAAATAGCGCAGTTCTTGAACCTGAAATAATCTTCGAATACTCAATCTTAGCAACAAGTTCTGTATTTCGCGTGTTCACGTTGATATGTAATGGTTTTGGATTGATTTTCGCTACTTTTTTGTTAGGGCAAACTCTTTAACTTTCAGGTAAGGTCAGGTTCACCTAGTAAATTTTGAACTTTCTATTTAAATGAAATAATTATTGTACTTTTTTTAAATGTTAACTAAAGTTAGAAAAGTTCCATATATTGCATCTGATTATAAGAGATACAGTTTTTTTTGCTCTAAAAATATCAGGTGGTCTGAAATGTCGCTGAAGTAGTCACATGGTAAATCCTTGGAAAAAAAGAATCATAAAAGCTAATCAATTTTCTGCCAATTAGAATACCGCCTTGCTCTTACAAATTAATATGACCCTCAGTTAATCTATACTCACCTCACACCTTGTTAATTGTTTTCTTTTTCTTCCGCCTGGCAATTAGATCCCAGTATTTTCTTCTCCCGAGTTCGCGATGGTGAGTGTGTTCGTGCGTGATTTTTAACACATTCCATTTCTCCAACCTCCCTCTTTAACCACTCCTTCAAGTAGTTTCCTAACTTATTAGTGTCTCCAATTAACAATGTGTATGTGGTGGTAATAACATTAAAATACCCCACTTATGCGACTTTGGTGTGATTTCAATTCATTTTCAAAAGATTACATATTTGTCTCGTTGTTTCTTAATCTCATTTAAGTAAATTCTTTATTGAAATGCTTTAGGTCGTCTGTAGTATGAAAAAACAATCCTCTTTTGGAATATTCCATACGGTATTTCTCCTTCGTCAATGTGTTCCTTTTTCCAATTTGTGTTTTTTCGACGAGTTTTTGAAAGGTTCTTGGATCTTCATCATTGAAAGAATGAAAACTGGGGAACTTTCTGTCGATTTTTCGCTTTATAGTTTTTTTAACTAATTACCTACTCTTATCTTTCTTTTACCTTCGGTGTTCCACTCTGGTCATTGGATAGTTTGTTTGAGTCGCGTTCGTAATCATTTAAAATCCATTTCTTGAGAGTGAGAACTTTGAAATGACAGCTTTATATAGCCGGATTATTACTAGTTTATGGAAGTTCTTGCCGTCGGTGTGCGCTAATTCTACTGTGCTTATACCTAATTCCATTTCAAAACCATACTCTTTGCTTTTCAGGTCGACGAAGCGTGGTGAGCGCAGTTCCAGCCTCAGGTGACCATCATCATCACGGTGGAATTTCCACTTCCGCCAGTCCCACGACCAATGCAAATAACAATAATGTGAATCGTCGATCAATGGCGACCACTGGTGCTGGGACTCCTTCCTTCAGCACATCCACTGGAGGCGCCGTCACTGCGTCGTCTGCAAATCAGTCACCGTCTGCAACGAAGCCCGATAAGGGAGGTACCACTAGTCAAGCTGGTGGAAGACTTCCTGTTCATGAGATGCGAAGGTGAGTGAAGAGGACTAGAAGCCTATCATAAGTCACCTATTTACATGTAAAAGTAGACCTCTGCTAAAAAGTAGAAATCTTCAGTTTGTCCCATTAGAAATGCCATTTTTGTCCCATTTTTCCATGATATAGTACCATTAATGTGAGATTCGGTGAGTGAGAAGACCTAATGCTCCTCATTCATATGTGGTCTTCTCAAGTTAACATACATGTCTTAAAGCGGTAGAAGTTACAATACGTTGACGGAAAGTTAATATTCCGTTTGTCCCATTAAGAAATTAGTAGTTATAAGTCGGTCATCCACATAATCGTACACATCAACCATTTTAGAGGTCATGAGATCAACTCCTAACACGAGCATTCTGTGATGTGGGTGGCCAACCACATCTGTTAATTCTGTTCAGCAAGAAGGATGGTACAATGCGGGTTTCGTTTATCCTGATCAATTGAAGTTTAAAAGGGGTGGAAGGATTATGACTAGTGTTCTCGTTCCCTTTTGCCCTTAATTTCATCTAGAGTCGAAGTAATTGATAGTTCTTCTCCATTGCTGTCTCGCTTAAGAAAATATTCTGTTTTTAAAAGGGACCTGTTTTATAATTGCCAATTTTATTGAAAACATACCTTGATGAATGAATTTCAGTTACGTTTATAGTAGTTGAGAAGTATACTTCTAGAATGGAGAATGTTTAAGGGTAGCAATATTTATTTATTAGTTTTTTAAATGAAGGTCTTAAAATTACTCCTAATTCTCATCTAGTATTACTGTAAAATGTATACTGAACCCTAATGGTGCGTTGTGCTTGTTGCCTTAGGGGAGCAATAGAATTGAGTAATGTCACTCTCCCCTTAATTTCTCACTCCTCCCCTGTCTGGGGCAATACACTTTGTCTTTATTAACTCCCTCATTGGAGATATTTTACTCTCTCATAGTTGCATTATTTCATAGTAAATGAAAATGCTCTTTTCAAGAACTGGAGTATTTCCAACTGAAGCGGCATAGTACTAAGAAACTCGCTTGAAATCTATTGGATAATTCCATCTAAGTTAGAGTTAATCTGACATTGCCAGATATAGTATCGAAACTCTGCTTTTTTTCATTCACGACCTTTTCAACTCACTTCTATTTGGTAAAATTAAACGGGTTAAATTATTATTCCAATTCAAAAATACCATAGGATCAGCACAGTGCACAAATCGACTTAAGATACTCTCCATGGCGTTACACACACGATGGGAATTCCACAGTAGCTTATGCAACCATCGTTTGTGACATTTGAAGTTTATTTTTTAGAATTCTATGCTGCACCTACAACATTAGACATCACCATGTTGTTTAAATTTTTAAGTCAGACAGACAGGCAGACAGAGAGGGAAGGAGAAAGTTAATTGCCATGGCGTGTTTTCCAAATCTTAATCACATAATCAGGGGGAGATAGTGGGGTGTTTTTCTCTCCTATTCTCTCGTATTTTGTGGGTGTGGCGTTGTGAAATAGAGGAATAGTTGTGACAACGAAAACAGTTTTCATTTATGGCGTGGACGGTCACACTTGCATAATTTCAGTTGCTATGGCGAAAAATTTTGCGATCAATCGCACAATTTCTTATTAATAATTGCTTTCACTGTGAAAGAAGTTGTTTATTTTACACTGAGTATTGCCGGACTCGTTGCATGAATATCTGGCTGGGTTTCCGCTTTCAACTGACTGATTTCACAGTGCATCTCTAGCGAAGAAAATGCTAAAAATTGAGAAAATTTTCTCATATCAGATAATCTTCCTTAGTAAATCATAATTGAAGTTGAATATGTGAGAATTTGTCATTATCGCCTATTGCCGCCTTGGTTCTGGTGACCCATTCAAACCCGGAGGGAGAGAGTTGATTACCTTGAACTCAAAAACCGTCTTCATTATTAAGAAATTTTCACAATTTATAAAATGTCTCTTCCATGGATCTTTAGATTAATTTGCTAACCCTTCCCTATTGGATTGAAAGGAATTTCAACTTTGCAACTAATGAATGGAAAGGGTGATTTTTATCTCCCTTTTTATTTGGTTAAAAGTGAGAGAGTCTATTCTAATGTTTTACTGAATATGGCACATTATTTTAAGCTCCATCGAGCCTGAATTGTATACGTTGGAAATAGTAGCCTATAGAGCGATCATTGGTTAAGTCCTTTTGCCTTTTAGCTACGGCTATTATTCAGACATTATAATCTAGCTTTAATCCACTGGGTAGCTTCTCAGATGCGGATTTGGAAAAGTCGGAGAATGAGAGGAATTACTGTCCTGTTCTTTACTACCTTCATATTTATATTTTCCCTTTTACTATCCTTAGATGAGTGACTGATACCTATAACTCCGGCCACAATAGTATTTAAGACACAACCTCATTTAGATTGGTGAATATATTCGATCTAGAAGTTTTTCCCGTGCCTCTAGAGCTTAATTAGTCACAAGTATGGGATGACTTGCTGACATGATCCTCTACATTTCGATAATAAATGTAATTTCATGTCAGTGATAGATGTAATTCCACTATTTATGGACTCATGCTGGACTTCTTTCCACTCTATTTTAACCTATCTGTGAGTTGTGCACCTTACTAAAAGTCTGTATGTGTGGTCTGCTGGATGGCTGTGTAAATAAAGTCGTTTCCACTGGTATCTGTGTTGATCTTCACCTTTCTTCTCTGGAGTTTAGTGGGGATATATTTAACTTACTAATATTTTTACCTTCCCTCTTTGCAGCCAAGTAACACCAGCTCCAGTTCCCATGACGAGCCGCCCCTCCAAAACCCATCACAGTCTCCTTACAGGAGGAACCACATCCTCAGCTGCAGCAGGTAACTCCTCTCTCACCTCATCTCCTCACTACAACACTGAGCAGCACAGTCTTCTCACACGGGATCTACCCTCTGTCAATGAACACGCCCTACCCTCCTCGGTTCTTCCGCGTTCTGTGTACGTTATAACTGCCTACTGATATGAATATTAGTAGCGTTAGTGACTCAACTTTAACCAATCAGTTAACGAATTTGTTGTGCTCGTCTGCCATGGCAAAGACCACGGGTCCGATTCCAATCGGAGCACACTCGGTGAATGTAATGGCTAACTACATTAGTTAAGTCTGGTTAATATAGAGGGTAGTAGGATTCGGGTCTTACCAGATAGGTTCTTCCCGCCCAAGGTGAGTGTTGAAGAACGCTTTCCTAAATGGTCTTGGGAATTATTATTGTTATTATCATTATAACGCACATTGTTAAGATTAAAAATTATTATTTAATATATTAAGGAGAAAACATTCTATATCAGGGAGCATACATTAGTAAAAATGTCTTTTGATATAATTTCTGCACCTAGGATTCTTGCTGTCAGTCTACTACTAGTAGAAATCTTTATTCATCTATCCTCTTTCTGACTATAAAACTATTGCTAATTTTACGGAATTTTTACTTTTTTCCTTATTTAAGACGAAATCTAAGCAATATAGGCTGCTAGTTTGTTTGTCATAAGAACCTTTGCTATCTACTGCGATACAAACTGAAGTTGTACTTATTTATCTTTAAAAAGATACTGTCTGACCGCTTTGATGTGGTTTTGTGGGTTTAATTTAACGCAGACAAATCTGGCTGCTAAAATACGAAGCGGAGTTCAGGTGAGAAATAGTAATGATTAAGATTGGTCAATATGAGTGCTAACTCGGATGGTAAAGTTTACCGTTACCGTTGTCAGTTTGCGAAGATTTTATTGTGAAATTTGATTACCTGAGTAATCTATAAAGGTTACATTGTTGAAGTTACGCAGATTGCTCCATTGATTTAAACATAGTGGTTACTTAACCAATAGGCATGTTCATTAATTACCCCTTGAAATGGGTTCAACTCTCTTTCTTGTATAGAGAAATGTATTTCCGTAGCTTATCCTACGTTTTAATGTTTTATTAGCTCAGGTTTATTTGTCCTCTTATTTTTCTCAAACTTCGAGTCGATTACCTTTATTATGAATGATGCTTACCCATGATTCTCGTGTATACTGACTTATCCTTTCTATTCTCTTCGAATGAATGCATAAACCGCCTCTATATTTTCAGCATGAAACCCATCGTATCTCCGAGCTTCAATCGACGCAAGCTAGAATATACTTCTCTTAGGTACTAACCTACTCGGGCCGCACTAAAATCTCCACACCACT
>CAADRB010000054.1:744231-834394 GCA_900708905.1 Hymenolepis diminuta | reverse complement strand
CTTCACCGCATGCTCGCTATATCTATATATGTATGTCTTTTTGTTCTCATTTATTTATCTCTGTCCTTATTTCTCTAGAGGAAAAGATTTAACACCCTATCTTTTCATACGGCACGGATTCAACTATACCTCTCTTAAGTATTCCCACACATTGGATGTGTGATAAACTATAACCACAGCCTCTAACTCATATTCGCACAATCCGTTAATAAACTGCACTTAAATGTCGCATTAATAAAGACGGAATACATACAACTGAGGGTGATTAATCAAACTATTTTTGTTTTCTAGAATGGGGACGAATGTTACAACTCCAGGTGGTCCCCTGGTAAGTGCAGCTGGTCGAACCAACTTGACGGTTTCAGGTGCCAACACGGCAATTTCTGGAGGACATGGAGGGTATTCAGGAGCTGCGACAATGACCCTGGGAACTGGAAGCAACTTTTCGCGAATGACCGCGGAGAGGAGGACAATTCATGCCGGAGCGGGACATCAGATACCCTCCTCCGCAATGGAAGACTTCGATCCCACCTCGAGCATCGCAGCTAGAAATGTTGGACTCTCTGAAGTGAGCAATTCGGGAAACAACTCGGGAGGGGGAGCTATTAATTTCTTCAAGGGACTGACGCAGAAAATTGGTCGAGGGTAAGTTTTGGCAAATTCGCTTGTTATCATTTATGGGACATAATTCTAACAGTAGTAACGGATTTAGGGGGATCAGTCTATCGATTTTATTATGTCTACTGGAGGTTTTAGACTACCTAGCTCTACTTATACGAAAAACAGAGTGTCAGGAGGAAGTTAGGATTTATGAAAAGTAAATCATATGAAACATATGATCGTGTAGGGATGATTCAGCGTCTAGTGGGGTCATTGGACCCACAGGTAAACACAGATAGGGTAATTGGGTTAGACATATTTGATGACTAAGGGAGATCAATCATACTCAGGTCGCTGTCTCAAAGACATTTTATCATGCGATCTGAATAAGGGTATCATGAGAGTCCGGTTACCAATGGGAGGAGCATGAATAAAGGGAAATTATCACGCAACAGGACATTTTAGATCCAGACAAGTTGGTTCGGGACATGACAGATTGGAATTGTATATAGAATTCGTTGCTTAGTCTCAAAGTCTTTCCTTATCTGACAAAGTTTGAGATGGTTAAATCTTCCAATATCGACAACCCTCACTTGACCTGAAGTAAAAGTGGGCCAAAGCAGATGTCAATGGACATCCAGAAGAGAAGTGAGCAAGGCTAAGTCATTTCTAATTATGATAGGATCAGTTAAGTGTACAGCTGATGGATAAGGTGGATAGTGTTTGCGGTGCAAGAAAAATGCGATCAATCAGGAGCGATGAGTTGGGATTGACAAAGTAAATGGTGGAATAGTATCAATCATTAATATGAAATCACATTTACCACTTCGCTTCTTCTCCATTTAAGTATTTATTATTTAACTAGAAAGTCTGAACGCTGGAATCATTATAACCATCCCAATTTGCTTATCTATAACTTTGATATTTGGTGTACCACTTCATTAACAGTCGTTTTCATCTAGTGGCCTTTATGTTGACAAAATTGCGCGAGTTAACACCAGTTTGAACATAGCGAGCCTCACCAGAATTCGTTGCCATTTATTATGTATATATTGAGCTCACTTACGATTTCGCTTACATAATGTCAGTCGGACTGGACAATTTATGAACATGAATAATTTAGTGTTCATTTTTGAACCCTCGTTGATTTTTCAGCTTTTATTATAGGAATCAGTGATATTGTTTTACTAGCATTTTCAAGTGCCGATCGTTGATTGAGTACGCCTTTCTTGGATTTTGGATAGCATCCAAATTGGGTGACGACTTAACCAATCTCGTCTTTTATATGGTTTTGAAGCATCCCAAAAATGGAGAATTTTTAATCCTTGAAATTTACCGGAATTATCTCTTGAAATACAAAGGAGTCGCATCTCACTGTTCTTACATGAATTCCACTAAAATTCGATTCCATAAATTGAGAAAGTAAGTCAACTTGGTCAGGATTTTTACTATGATAGACTGATTGCGTCGTGCTCACTTTATCTAAACTCCGATTTGGTCTTATTATTACCTGGTGGCCCTTAGAAATTTAGTGTAAAAGAATCATGTGAATATTTAATAACCACTCAAATCCGTGGTTTTCATTGTTGAAACTTGACTGCGTAAGTCCCGAGCCTGTGAGAAGTAGGCTCGCAACCTTACTGGTCCAAGCTGAAGCACACGCGCCCGCACGCAGTGTGGAAAATGGTGAAGCCAAACTGGGAGCTCAATGTGGCCATTAGTTAGATCAGGCTATATAGCCGTTGCTCAAGGTGGAGTTGGGCAGATATGAAGCAAATGGTTGTCTGCTCTTACAATTTGTAAGCTTTCAGCTTCTTGGTCTCTATTCTCCTCATAGACTTCATGTCCTTTCATGATTACCCGACTTATCTAATATGATGTACCTTAGTAAAGATTTAATTAGGCTACGGTACCGACAACCGTGTAAGTTCTCAAAGGAATCTTTTGAAATCTCTGTATGCCATAGGTTTATGATAGCATAGTTCTAAAAAACTTTAAATGGTTGTTGTCAGACATTCTTTATTTATGATGTGTCTGGCTTCAATGGTATTATAACAAAAGGGGCTCCAGTTTAGAGGAAGGCCAACGTTGGATGGAGAAACCATAAAAGGCACTGCGTTTCTCATCTTTGCAAACCTCCAGTATTACAAAATAAGAAGAGGGGACGTATCCTCAATAAAAATAGTATGCTATGTAATCAGTCATGTAATCAGTAGCCAAGTGACAGAGTAAAAGTCAAAATCCAGGTGTTTTCTAACGGAGGGAATTATTATATAGTTTAAGGGACAATATGTGAGTCATTAACAGGAGGAAGTGGAAGTTAGGGTATAAGGCCTCTCCAGTAATGCTGGATTTGTTAAGTCAGCATCCACAATTCAAAAAGTAAATAATCTTTTATTGGAATCTGCTACTCAAATTATATTGGTTTTTAACTTTGCATAGGTTTTGTAGAAGCAAACGAATATCGGTCTGTTGCTGGCTGATATTTTGTATCAATGTCTTTTTCAACTTCTCACTTGTTAAGAATGCACGATGTCTCTCTTTGACCCATACCATTTCGAAGGAAAATCGATGAAGAGAATTAGATTTTCACAGTCTCACATGATTGGCATACGTATCTCACTTCTTGAACGTATCTTCTTAATCTCTAAAATAATTCCTTGGCTCTCAGGAGGAGTTTAGAGCTTGTGGTTTATCCATTCATTTATCGCTGATCTGTAGCTTCCAGAAATATTGTTCGTACAACAACAATAGCTAGTCCATTAAACATCCACAATTTTGTGCATTTATCGACCCAATAATGTTCTAAAATCTATTGATTTCTCTGTAGACGTCCCGTGGGTACCCCATCTCAGATGTCTTCAACACCACCTGCTGGGCTCATGACAACATCTACAATTACTTCAATCACTGGAGTAAACGCTGTAGATAAATCAGACTCAGCTAGTAGTTCAAATACATCAGATAACCGTATTACAGTCGGTTCCAATGCAGAAGGTGTCAATGATGGCAATTCCACGCCAGTGGGACAAACCAAACCCCGCAGTCTTCGTTTCACTTGGACAATGAAGACTACCTCCACCAAGGATCCCATCGTCATGTTGAATGAAATCAAGAAGGTCCTTGCTGAACAGAATTGTGAGTACGAACAACCGGAGACGTATCTACTGGTGTGTCGTCATGGCGACCCCGAAGCAGACACTTGCGTCCAATGGGAAATGGAGGTGTGTAAGCTCCCCCGATTGTCTATGAACGGTGTTCGATTCAAGCGTATCTCTGGCACATCGATTGGTTTCCGCAATATCGCAACTCGAGTTTCGGATGCCCTAAAACTCTAAAAGATGATGCTGACTTGTGTTTTCTTCCTTTTTGCTGTCATGTTTTCTTTCTTGTGGGTCTTGTTCTCTATCTCCCTCTCCCTCTGTCTTATTTTGCATTTCCACGTACACACATTTTCATCCTCTGATTTAAGCAGAAATCGTCATCTCCATGGCACTGTGCTTGGTTGTTTTTGTCTTTTTTCTCTCCTCTCTTGTTTTCTATGCACTATATATTGAGACCGCTTTTTTGTTCAGTGTAGCAAAAGTTCCCTCTCCCTTCCCAGTTATGTAAATAGATATGGACTTATGTAAAATGCAAAATAGCCCCCATTTATCCACTCCTTCTCTCATTTCATTTTCCCTAGTGCACCTTTCTCATCTGTTTTCAATCGTCCTCCTCTCCCGGTTTTTTCTTGCTCTTGTGTGATGGATGAATGAATTGAAGCTTCTTACTCCATACTCCTCCCTTCTTCTTAGACAGATCGCGCCTCGCTTTTCTTGTGGAGGAATTATGCGCGTGGTTTTGATGAGTGCGACTTGTAACTCTTTCCTATCCCCAAAACAAACAAACTTTAAGTGAAATCACAGAACCCTGTTCTTTCCGTCCTCTTCCAATTTCTTCTTTCCTGACCTACTCTCTTTCTTTTCTCTCACTCGCAAAACGTTATACATAAAACGCAAATAAATTGTCAATTGACGAGTTTAATATTATAATCGTTCCTTAGGTTGATATTTGCTTTCATTGTTGCTAGTGCCTGAAAATCTACGACACAGCAATGCTATAGTTTTGGTAGTTAGTTATTCCTTACTAAGCCGTATTAAGATACTAGTTCGAACATTTTAAAAGTGCACAAAAGGTTGCTGAGCGGTATTCTACAGTTGATGAATATCAAACCAGTTGCTCATGTGTGCAATTAGGGCATTGATGATTGTACATGGCTATTGCGTTGTGCTAGGGAAATAGGAGAGTGAACAAGGCCATTTGTACTGCAGAGTGTTGGATGTTAAATCGTGAAGGATGCTGAAGTTTGACTGCTTGGGAGAGGGGAGATATTAATGACTATTCTAAAGAAAACCGGGGAAATCCTCTGTAAATGAGTGCTTCTATATCAAATTCCGGAACAGCTCTTATTTACCTCGTCAACCGGTGGTCGGAAATGTGTGCCCGGCTAGTTTTAATGCTATTTTAGGGTCCGTTTTTAATAGCGGACTCCTCTTTTTCCCTAGACAGGGGATAGACTTTCATACTGAGTCTAAAAAATATACAAATATTCAAAATAGTGGAAGTACCCACTAAGAGCCGAAAAAGAGCACGAGGGACACTCAATAAAACCATACCTTAGAGGAAAAGAACAGGTTTGGCTCAGGGTATATATGAATCTCTAGAAGGCTATAAAACAATATCTCTATGCTCTAAAACACGTAAACCTCCACAACATCTGAAGCGGACAAACTACATTTTGGAGAGAAGATACGAATGCGTAAATCTAATAAAAGGCAGTTTTTCTACTAGTATACCAGTTTCATTTCAGATCTTAGATGATATAGTAAAGGGACGTCAACCGTCATTAAGAACTTCAGCTTGTTTTCTTTCCAAAACAAAGAATCAGAAATCATATAAAAAATATGGTAGAAAACGTCATTTGAAGAATATTATTTACTAATAAGAAATTATATACAGTTAAGAAAATACAAAATTCTAGCTATTCTTTTCACCTATCGCGGAAACCGATGTTGCAGGTTGTTCAAAAAAGTCCTCTTCAGATATCTTGAAAATCCTTTTTCGCCTCTTCAACTCCTTTTCGAATCTTTCTAGTCGATCTCTCTCACGACGTCCACGAATTTTCTTTTCACGTTCAGCCCGCAGATAATATAGCGTCCAAGCAGACCACATATCTTCTTCCGTGTCCTTAGGTTCTTGCGGTTCAAGGTGCTCTTCTGTGAGTCGTTTACAGGGGCGACCCAATTTATCAACTCCGTCAACTTCTTTAGGACCAACCCACTCTCCTTGTTCCACTTCACTGATAGCTTTATCTCTCTCCTCAATCACTTTTAAAATATTCTCCATACTTTCTTCAACCTAACAAAATTAATTCGTAATATCAGACGAACCTTTTCGAAACGTTCTGGATTAGGCATTCGTTCAAGTCGACGCCAATGTTCTTCCTCCATGGTCATCAGCATATTGCGTTCTTTAAGGAGAATATACCATAAGCTGTGGAGATCAGCGGAACTTTTACGACGTAATTCATCTAGACGCCAGGGTCTACCAGCTTTGACATGAACTTCGCCCCAATTTTTGGGATCATCGAAAAATTCATTGAGGCCAAAGCGTTTTGCTGAGAGACATATATTTCGGACTGAAGTTAATCTTAATAGGAAAGATCTATTTGAGTAAGTATATAATAATTATCGTACCCTCGTGACAACATCCTACCTTCGGGGTATTTCTATTGGTTAGTTCATATATTTCGTACATGATGCTAGCGATACTAAGCAATAAGCGCTATTTTTTGTAATAAAAATGGAATTAATTAATCTGATTATGAAGTGGAATGATATAAGATCGGGCAAACATTCCGCTTTTCACTGACTTTACGTTTTAATCTAAATTAACTGTCTAGGGATTTGTAATGATTATATTCAAAGATTTAATTACATGCTTATTCGTAAACAGTTTTTGATAGCCTTATGTTAAGTACTCAAAACGAATCAACTTATTTATGTAAATTAATATTCCATAAAATAAAACTGGCTTATTAATAAGTCACTAATATCAACTAATCAAAGAATTCTTTGAGACCCCTTGAATATAAATAATTAAAAGGTATTATTATATAACAAAGCCTTGAACTTTACATCACTCTTCTAGTAATAAATAGGAAACTATACCAATGGGGATTTTACAATCCCCAGTTGTTGATATCTCATCAATAACTAGTTTACAATGTTTTACGTTAACTTATTTTGATTTCACGCGTTAATTTAATCAAAATTTATGCAAAACCGTTTTTATATCCTCTTCCCATCTTCATTTGGCACTGACTTGAGGTGGCTCAGCTAACTTGTATATGCTGACCCATGCTCCTGGTATTTCTAACGGTCAAATGATGACAAACAAAGTAGGCCCAGCTGATATCGTACTAATGTTGTCCATTAGTCGTAATTCAGCTCTAACAAGAGATACAATCTGGCAATATAAATGCAAACACATTTAATAAACGTTCGATTTGGTAATCGGCTTTGACTGAATGAAATTTCAAAGTATTAGTAATAAATTTGCCAAATATTTTAACAAAAAAATGAATGAATAGCACTTATGATTTTAGTATTTTATATTCGTCAGATTGTAGAAGGTTTTCCTTTCGTTATACCTTTCGTCTTTTACGGATCTTCAAGAGGAAATTTAATTTGAAAAGCAATTACTCGTTATGGCTGCTCCCAGGTGGCGACTCCGAGTTGAAGAAGGAATATATTGGAAAGGAGCAATGGGGATGCGAGTGACCGATGTAGATGAATAGCTACTATATTCCCGCTAACAGACTTAAAAGTGATTAAAACGAGTTTTTTCACTTACTTCACGTATTCATAAAGCGCTAACTTATTAATATCGCACACTAAGAAATTCTAACTTTTCCATATATATACTTGACAATGAGCCCGGTTGTTAACCAAAGATTTAAGCAAAATATATATTCGAAAAAGATTTTTAAAATCAGAATTAAATATTATTTTGAATTTTATTAACAAATTGCCAGATCTGTTTATATTTTTATGAATTTCTCTACAGTTGGCAGTTACCGCGATCCTACGTAGTTATGTTAGTCTTTTAACAATAGATATTTGAAGAATTTTTAAATTTAAGTAAAGCGTATCAAATAATAATTTCAGATACAGCATTTTGAAAAATTATGTAATAGTTCTAACTTTAGATATTTT
Organism: Hymenolepis diminuta; assembly: GCA_900708905.1. Taxonomy (NCBI): domain Eukaryota; kingdom Metazoa; phylum Platyhelminthes; class Cestoda; order Cyclophyllidea; family Hymenolepididae; genus Hymenolepis; species Hymenolepis diminuta. The sequence continues at coordinate 826,535 of CAADRB010000054.1, read as the reverse complement.
TGAAGAAACTTGAAAACAATTAAATTTTTGTTTAATTTTCTTAACATATGACCTACAGCTAACTAGAGTTAGAGTGGGAATTTGCTGCGAATGAAATGTCTCTGAAGGATAAAATATGTTTAGTGGTAGGAGCCAGTGCAGGAATAGGCCGAGCTATAGCTCTTAAGCTAGGTAAGGCAGGAGCAAGAGTTATAGCATGCGCCAGGAGAATACATTTATTAGAATCTCTTTCCAAGGAAATAGGACCAAATGCCTCCGCTAAACATTTAGATGTTACAGATTTCAAAGAGGTATAGTATTCTATAATCTCCATTAATTTCCAGGTCGAAAAACGAATAGGAGAAATATTTAACGAGTTTGGAAGAATTGATATACTCGTATATGCTTCCGGTATTTTTACGTACTCATTAATAAAAAATAAATTTTTCGATGATTGGCACAAAATGATTGCCACAAATTGTCAGGTAAGTAATAGCTATTTATCTAACTTCGATTATTTTCAGGGATTAGTAAATGTAGTTGGATCAGTATTTGCTGAAATGCGTGCCCAAAACCAAACCGGGCATATTGTTGTCATTAGTTCAGATGCAGGCCGCGTTCCTTTTCCGGGACTTGCTGTTTATTGTGGAACCAAATTCTTCGTCGAAGGCTTTCTGCGATCCCTTCGTCTGGAATCTAAACCCAACGAGATCGTCATTACCTCAATTCAACCTGGAGATGTTGCAACTCCTGGTCAGCAATGGACTACAGATACAGAGGTATGTCAGACATTGAGAATTGCAATTTGAACCATTATATATTATCAATATAATAATAAAATGGATGATAGTCGGTAGATCGGAGGATTTTTGAATTTATCTTAGTTTTAATTTCTTCATTTTCATTTCCTGTTCATACGTTACATTTGGATGATATTTTCATACATATTTTAACCACTTTTTACTACGGATGGTAGTGATACACGAATAAGTGATTCGATAATAGTGAGAATCTCCTCAAATACATTTTATCTGATTAAAACCCTTCAAAACCATCTTTTGGCATTAATCAATAATAATTTAGTTTATTTGTCATTTATTCGGTTGATTTATGTTCATTTATTTTCCAGATTTCCTGCAAGTTTCCGATTTATATTAGCATATAATTATGTCTATGAGCTCTTAGTGTATAAAACTGCCTAGTTAGTACCTGCATAACTTCTCTCTGTATTTGCGCTGCAAACCTCCTCTGGGGAATGATATTTTAACACGTATTTAATTCCAGAATTTTCAACGGGTATTACTTGGTTTTTTACTCTCCGTCTCAATCTAGACAGTAAAGGAGGATGAAGTCAATGAATGACTCAAATCGCTCCCATTGAATGTTCATTCATTCTTAAAATTGATCTCAGTCTCACTAGTGATTCCCCGATTTTGTGATATTTTGTGCAGTTGCTTTATCGTACCTTTTGTCTCAACTGGTGTTCCAGGTCAGTGAAAATTTTATCAAATGAATTGTGTGATGTCATTGTTAGAAAAACGAAATGACTAAAATATAGCACACAAATCCGACATATTTAGACTTTGAGCTGTTCCCTTCTTCTTCTTAAAGACTAAAAGACTTTGGAAAATCGTGGGGAATGAGAGGTAAAAAGAGAACAAGTTGTTGGAAGAGGAAGTTGAAAATAGGAGAGCTGGATATAAACATTTAAGCAATGTGTATAAAAGAGACGAAATATGGCATGCTGAGAGAGATTATCTGATTTTATGTCCTTCATGCGTAATGATGTGACAATGACAACTAGCAGACCTTTAAGTAATAATGCGCGTACTGCACTGCTACTATTTTATTTTAGGCAGCGCAACTCTTTTCTCCTCTCCATCGTCCGCCTGAGGAGTGTCGAAAGGCGTGGGAAACCATGTTGAAACCTGAGCAGGTGGCCGACGCGGTTTTTTTCGCCGTATCTCAACCAAAAGGTACCGCAATTAATGAAGTGATGATTGAGCCTATCACTGGTCCAGTCTAGGTGACTTGTCGCAATTATCACTTGCTGCAATTTTGCGCACTTTACTGCTGTGTTTCAATTATACGGGACTATCATTTGTGCTTTTTCATCATGTAATTTATTTTATGCATAATATATTTATAAATATTTGTTTTTATTATAATACTTTTTCATAAATTGCAATATTACCTTAAAATTGTCCCTTTTCAGTATAGTAATTTATTTCATCTATTAAGTAAATTGAATGGGAAATTTTATATTTCATTTGAAATTCCTTATTTATTTATTGTTTTTATAGATTAGGTTGTAAGCTGTCTTCAATTTATATTATTAAATCCCTACAAAAACTGGATTTTTAAAATTGTATATGAAGCAATGATAAAAGAAGTTTTAATAAAATTTAACTTTAAGACATTTTGGGCGCGAAATTCAACTCAATTTTATTACTAGAACCTTTCTTAAGCATGTTTAAACAGAGAATTAGCAATCGTAATAATATTCAATGAGAGCGGAAGTTGAGATTGCAGTTACATATCCCATCAATAGGGACTCGCAAATCAGTATGCACTTAAAGAAGCGATGAACGCGCGCCTTGAAACGTGATTAAATCCGTCTAGAATTTAAGGTAGAAATAACAGAAAACACCATAAAAGAAAGTTCAAAAATTCAAAAACACGTACGCATACAATCACAGGAATTTAATGGGAATGAATTCCTATTTTCTGAGCTTTAAATCACAGGAACGAGGAAAGTGGTTATGAGATTACCTTACTGAATGTCATTATCAAACTCATACAAGACCATCTCAGCCAAGGATTATCCGTTTAATACGATATGCTAATCGGATAAGTGGATGCATGGCTACAACAGGAGGGAAATATTTTTGGGAAAGGGAAATTTGGGAAATCTGACTCGAAGGGATCTTTTCAAATCACATTTAAATCATAGTGATGATTCTGTAATGACAGTTCCACAGTTACTATTACAATTAGCAGTCGTTATATATATATATATATATATACCATAAGTTCTCGAAATATCGGGAGTCCATCCAATGAATGGAATGACCAGGTACAGTAGTCGAGAGAAAGTTTAATCGAAATTTCTCAATTACCTGAGAATGAAATTGCAGTATTCTTTAATTTCTGTTGATATGATCGCATGCACCGAAGTTTCATCATTGGCAAAAGCACCCATATTTCCCGATTGTAATATGTAAAACCCAAGGTACTTCATGACAAAGAGGCATTTTATTTATGACAACTTTCATCGAATGCAAACTACTTAGTTGATGTACCTTGAGAGGTCCTTCAGTCGATGATAACATACAAAACCCAAAATAAGCATAAAATAATGAACCGAAGCAGTAACCATAATTGAATTTCGATTTTTCCGAAGATATTATGTTTGAAAAATCTGGCAAGATTAAAATTTATTTCTCTGTTTTTATTCTCTCTACAGTCAAATTTTGACAAGTTAATTTGAATGTTTTTCTTCAGTAACTCTACCGAATTTAGAAGGTGCTAACTCCTACGAAAACATTTATAACCATAAATAAATAATAATTAAGTACCCCGAACTGTAAAAACAGTAATTAGCAGTACCACCAGCAATTGAAATTCTTTGACGCCTCTGGAATGTCCTTCATTCCAACTGAAATATACTGCAGCAACTTAGAGGAACAAATCACGAAGAGGGTTCAAGAGTGTAAGCGAGAGATGTGGGAGAAGTGAGAGTAGAGGGAAGCGCACGAGCAGATAGCAGACAAGTGTGTGCCTGCGATCATATATGAGTGGAAATACCAAGTTTATATGCGTCACTTGGGCATGGACGCGGGTGAGGATATGAGTGCCGATGCACTTTTATTGAAATGGAACAGTTGTAGAAGGGGGGGGGGTGGGAATTGGTAAAAACGTTCAGACATGACAGATGGGAGGTTTTAAGTCATAGGGCAGAAAGATATCACTGCGGCTTCGTAGACAAAAAATCGAGGTTTCATCACAGAGAAAGCGAATGAAGAGTAATCATGGACAATGTATAGAGAGTCATCCTTCAATTCGGAAATATTTGATGGATGAAATATTCGTTCTAGAAATTTAATATCATTTAATAAAATGAACACACATTTAAGACTTTAGGTCTCTTAATTAAACAAAAATTGAAGACATTTTACTTCATTTGAGGTCTAAAAGTGTGGAAGTTTCCTATTCATACTACTAGGAGTATCGTACTATGATTAAAGTTCGTTTATCTGCACTATAATTTTATTAGAGTGATGTAATGGTCCGAATGCACTTACATTATCCTGACAACCAATACACTATTGCAAGACCCCCACGATTTCCTACTTTCACTAGGAAGAAGGCAAGAGGATCACAGTGGAACCTGGACAGTCAGTCCAGACATGACCACCCTCCCCCCTTCGTCGAAATGGTCAATATTTATATATTCCTTTAATTAATCTTGTCAAAAAGTAAAAGAATCGACTTTGGAGTAATTACACCTCTGCCTTGACTTCTCTCTCTGGATCTGAGCTAGCTGTGGCCTAGCGATATCTAGTAGGTGGACATATCATAGCATCGGCAAAACTAGATCTCTTAGCAGTACTACAGGAAATAAGAATCACACCCTACATAAGTGGGCAAGAGAGAGGTCCCAAGACCAGTGCTTGTAAAAGTTTCCATTTGCAGTTCTTTTTCTGAAATAAATTCGGAGCATCGCAAATTATCAATAATGCTACCTTTCGGAGACTTTCCACTTATTTGGCTATCTCCTTGTGTTTTTCATACAAATGTATTCACAAGGGCACCACCCGTAAAAATATGCTTAATGAGGTTTTTAAGTACTCTCATTCTCTTCCTTTTTGGCAAATATGTTGGTTAGTCACTGGTGCTCACAGTATGTTTTTTTTCACTTTCTTTTGAATTCTTGAATTCGATTACTACTAGACTCCCTCTTTTCTTTTTGGCCTTGTCCATCTGAAGTACTGGTGTAGAGGTCGAATTAATGACTCATTTCTTGAGTTGTTTCACTGTGGTGATCTGACTTCTTTGAAAGTTAAGTAGGCATCCCCAGCGATGTTTCTTTGTTAAACCTACTTTAATTGCATTCATAGTTAATAGTCACTACGCATCTGTCTTCTACTTCAAGTATTATTGCGTCTAGACCTCTCAGAGTTCATCTAACGATGGTACTGGTCAACTACACTGACTAAAGCCTGCCCTCAGAGGGAAGATTACATGAGAAATTTTCAATTAAATAAGCATGAGAATGGAAATTTTATCATTATTTCAATGAGATAGAAGTTTTAATCTTATCAGCGGCAATAATCTTTTAACTTTGTGATAATAATATTAACTTAACGCGTGCTTTTTAAAACAGAAGAAACGGTATTTTAATGAGAGATTTTGTCTCCAATTATATCTACATAAGTGATAAATCTTTTAGTACTCCTTCAAATGTCAATAAAATAGACACCACCGTCGGTTCGTCTCTAACGGCGAACAGATTTATACAATCCCTAAGTCTATTTTCCAACCAGAGAAGATGGAAAAAGACAAGTTTTCGTTGCTATTAGCGAAAACTTATTGCAGTTCAACTCGAATTATGCACACTGTAACGTAGTTCATATTAATTCACGTAAATAATTTCAGAGATAAGTGTTATTTTCAGTGATAATGGGAAGATTTTTCTTGCAATATCAAGATTTTTGTAAAATGTGATGTCAAAATTTATTTGAGAGTGTTTAATTCTCTCTTTCTCTCTCTCTCTCTCTCTGCCATTAAGTTTCAACGACTTAATAAATTAGCTCAGAAGTTGTTTTTAAGTTACTAAGCCAAATTTAGCAGGTACGTACTCTTGTTAAAACCCGTATGATTAATAACTGATAATTTTAGGTACTCCAATATTTAATGACGGCACTTAGAAGTTCCAGAAGACACAGATAGGCTAGCGACTGAGTGTGACGCAAATGAATGTCTTTCATCTACAAAGATGCATCTAATGAAACCTCTTGATAAATGAAATATTCCTTATTTCCAAAGCCAATAAATAACGCCAAGATCACTTCATAGAGACCGAATAAAAATAACAAAAAAAATATATATATTATTTAAATCTGAAAATATGACAAGTTACCTATTTGTAATATTATAGAAATAGGCTCCAGTGATTGAAGAATACGCTTATCTACACCAAAGCATTGTAAAAGAGTGTTTTCATAGTACGGCACCACTGAAATAACCTAGGATACCACCACAGAATTGTCTACTATCCACTGAGGTTGACTGTATCTGTATAGATCATGAGGCCTACTAGAAAGAAGACTGAAGACATGCACACAGCGATGGCTTCTTCTTCAATGCCGAACCTTGAATAATGAAATTAATATGTCGCTTTGTTAGTCGACAATGTTCAAGCGATTCGAACCCGTTCTCAAGTATGAGTATGGAAGGAGGAATGAATTCCATCCTCTGATTTTTGCGAATTCTATTCGAGACCCTGATTATTTTCAATTATGCTTCATATCAGAGAGGTGCTCCGCTATTTGACTATTCTGAATACTATGAGAAAATTAATAATTATGTCAAATAATTAGGAAATTTACAGTCTTGATGAAAGTCCTTGTGAAAAGAAAACAGCTCGACTATTATTGAGGTGCTCAATTAGCGCAAATGTGTGCATTTCCTCTAATGATGCTGCCCTCTTACATATTGACCCCATGAACGTATTTGACGAAGAAATGGAGAGTGAACATCTCCATTATGTGTTTCATACACAAAAACTTTTAAAGCTCAATTTTCTTTGTTTTTTACTAATAAATAAAAACCACTTGTTGTTCAAAAGAAGAACTATTTTGCAGCATCTAATCTGTAATACCTGCGGAAGGCATCTGAGGCCACCTTACGCACTTTCAGGAAAACAGAAAATGAACCTGTTAACGGTTAAAGCTTACAATTTCTTGTAACAAAATCAAATAAACATAGCCTCTATTAACGTAGGTTTCATTCCATATGTCTTTCTTCGGCTTCAATCTCCGACTCAAATTGAGTCTGAAAGCGACTGCAAGCTTAAATAAGGTGGTCTTTTTGATGCTCTCCATTACACAGACTATTGGTTCCATGAGAGGGGATTTGGTTTAATGAAAAGAAGATGCTATTAACTTCCTTTTTAACCACATTTCTCCTCGCTTCACCCCACATGTAATAATCCAAAGGATTAAGGTCTGGTGAGTAGTTAGGAGGCGGCCATAAGTTTGATTTGGTGTGGTGATTAAAATTCTCGGCTATCCATTCCTGGATTTTGAGAGCTTTATGGGATGGAGCCAAATTCTGTTGAAAGACACAGAGTCTGGATTGGCTTAAGAACAACGGTTCGACGAGCCTTGACATAGATATCTGCATCTGTATCTGCATTGACTCTAAGGCCATGTAGAAAAACTGTAGGAGTCATGATGTGCCTCTCCCTCACTGTCCTTCACAACACCAAAAACTATCACTGTTAGTGGAAACTTCGTGCGCATGCATAGCAGTTGGAATTTCGGTGGTGTCCGCACGCGCATGGCCACCTATCATTTCTTGGATTGACTTTTCGATTCTTATGGAAGTTTTTTTGGTCGGAATAAAACCTGCTCTTCTGGGTGTTTCAATTTGACTAAGAGTCATATTAAACGTATGTCCACATGAATAGACCTCGCCTAAGAGCGTATGATGAACAATAAGAGGTCCAGATGAACAAAATTCCTTATTGTTGCTTCAGAGGCCTGATGATCTTTGCCAAGATGTCATGTATTGATTTGCCGGAATTTTCGTCGATCATGCCATACATTCTTCTGACAAAATCGAGTGTTCTAATTGAGTCGTCAAAGCGTTGAAAGTGCTTTTTTCTCTTGTTCGTGGCGGCCACTTCACCTCCGTTGTTTTCTTTCGGCAGCTCCTTTCTAACCTTGCAAACGGAAGATGTGACGAATTTTGGAAATCTTGCAATTTCTAGATTCCTCTGTTTTGCTTTTATGAACTCTACGACTGCTTGTCTTTTCATTGGTTATAGTAGTATCTGACATTAAATCTTCCATTATAAAAATACATTAATTATTATCGGGTTAGTTTAAATTGCAAAAATACCTTACGCATCCTGTGTATCTGCTCGGTGTCTCTATGAATTACGCATATACCTTTGCCACAATTGTCATTTGTAAACGAACAAATGACGCGAATGCTATTAATCGCTTTACTGTACCTCATTTTGCCTGCTTTTTACAAACATGGTTATCTTCAGTCAATACTGATTCCCTCCAATGCTTCCTCCTTTCCCCTCTCATATATCTCCAGGTGTAAATTAAACTTGTGCCCTACTTAACTTTCAGTCTTCTTACTCGGGAAGGGCCATTGTATCCTGCTACACTTAAAATAGATTATCAATCTGATGAGGGGATATTTGGCCCAATTGGGTCCATCTCCAAAAAAGTTTCCCTATCGCAGTTAGAGCAACTTTAGTATTGGGTACTTACAACTACTGGGAGAGAATTGATTACTTAGGTTTTGATTTCATGTATTTAATAAAATATTTTGAGAACGTTAGAAAGATCTATTATTAGACACATTAAAGCAATAAATGATATTTTATTAATAAAAAATAAGTTTGGCAAACCTTTCTGAACCATCCCTAATTAATTTGAGGGAAGAATTTATGAAACATTTGGAATCCAACACGATTTATAAAATTACTTATTCTTGACTATGGAGAGGCTAGTCGAAAGTGGCCGAGACTTTCCATAACAATAGGTCAAATCAACTCAGATGTGTGCCAGATTTTGTAGAGAAACTTATGTTTAATTTTTCAGGGACAGCTATTTCCATCAAACGCTATTTTGTCACCAAATGAGGATTGCTTAAATCTGATTGTAGGATCTGAAATTTGAAATAATCTGATTACGTAAGCCTGTAGATGGAGCTAAATCCATAAAATAAATGAATGAACAGGCCAACGAAGCACAGTCCACAATTCATTAACAATACCACTCTGACAATAGATTCCTTATTACACAGATTGAGAGAGGATATAAAAACTTAATTAGTCAATAATTCAAACGCACCATCTCCTGATTGGTGAGTGTTCAAACCTCAAATTAAATTTTTGGATGCTATTAATCTAAATGTATACTTATTCCTTCTCCAAGTAGTGCAAAATTTTTGAAATACGAATAAGCGCCAATATGATAGTCAAAAAGTCACAAACATCCATGATACTATAACAGCTGTAAACTTGCGACCTCCCAGTTAGTATTTTAATAATGACTGCCATAGTCAGATTTAGATTTTGTTCAAATAGCAAAATTATTATTGATACTACGCCACACCTTCTTACTGTAGTTTCAAAATTCTCCAAATAGTACTAAATCCTACCATGGATCCATACTAATATATAATTTAAAAGGTGGGTAGTTGCATGATCCACATTTTAACAAATTTATTGATCCTGTTGGTATCTGCCATCACGTGGAGACTCAGTAGTTGGTTGGCATGTCTGGCAATTAAAGTACACAATTTGTCTGGTTTGTCGAATCTCACTGTATGGACAATCTACTTCAATGTATTTTGGCGATAAAGCTAAAATTCACTGGAATTTCATTTAAGAAATGACTATTTAGCAATTTCCATTACTTTATTGGTATTAATAGGGTACATATGACTACATTAAGAAGATATTTTGAGAAAAGTAAACCAAATTTTATTTTCTCCGGGCTCGTTTTAATGCCTTCGTCTCATTAAATTTCATTTAATGCTAAAGCAATTTCAGAATTACATTATACTTACATTAATTAAAAAGCAGATATTAACCTTGAGCCACCTACTAATTTAACCTTGATGCATTATTAAACGAGTTCGTTATGGTGGTGGTGGAGTGGTAACTATAAACTCACGGATCTGATGCATTTTTAAATTTATTTTGAACATGGCAAATAGGCGTATTAGAGCGAAACAAGGTTATTGGAAAGGAATTAATTCGGTAAATGACAAGGTAACATAAAATCCTGTCCGTGGTTAAGAAAAGAACTTTTAAGAATGAAAAATAAACTGAACGTAGGAATCATTTTCCGGTAGGTATTAAAGATATCAGTGGGATTCTACTTCATGCGGACTCTGCATCCACCACGAAGTATGAATTACTGTTACAGATTACTCTTTCGGTGATCAGACTCCTAAGTTTCCGGGAGAGGTCATTACGACGTGGTACATGAATTTTTTGATTAGTTAATTTGAATGGTTGTGCTATTTTGAAATATTAGTTTATTCAAATAGCTAGATAAGATATTTATAGTGTAACCGTCAAGGGTCTTAGCATTTTTCTTTTTAATGTCACGTCATTTTCATCTCCCTCGATACCACAGCCTGTTATGGTATGACAGTAAAGCTAGATGAATGAATGAGAGCAAAAATTATTTCAAATACACCAGGAATACATTTTTTACTTTATTTGGACATGTTTTGTGAAAGTAATCTTTGTAATAAATAATTATTAAATGGCGTGCTCTACTATACTTAAATTGCCTTTACAAGTCTCATCTACTTCCTCGTGATTGTAAGAGGATACAAGTAAATCAAAGTGGGCTAGCATACATTTTAATTAAATCGAACGATCAGCAATCTCGGAATATCATATATGTGAACTTACTCAGAAGATTAGGAACCAAATAATGAAAATTGAGGCACTTGGTTATTTCAGGGCGAAAGAGGACAACTCAAGAATTGCGGAATTCAAATAAAGTAGGCCTCTTGAAATTTTGGCTCTATGATACACCCCTTTTAGATCCTTTTCCATCACTTATGGGAATATGTAGTACCCTCGCATTCTGACTCTTAGGTCTACTCTATCTTTATTTTGCACCCACATAGGATAAAACCAGTCAAAGTCCCAATTCTTAACTGATTTCCCCTCTCTATCATAATCCAGACTGTACTTCCTCATCTTTCCTCCCAATTCCTCGTCCTGTCCCTCTCTCATTCCTTTCCAAATATCCAATACACACCTGTCTAACCCAAGTCTGAGCCTCCTCACTCGAGGAAGGCTCTTGTATCCCGTTTGTCATAGGAAGATCCTAACTTTCATGAGGAGATACCAAATGTATTTTGATTTGGCTCCTGAGACAGCTTTATTTAAGTTTAGAGTTACTTAAACAGATTTCCACTTTCATATGTTCATATACTATTCCACAGTTTTAAATAGCAAAATAATATTAAATTAATAAGATGGAGAATAAATATAAATATATTTCGAATCGTAAAATTTAGGCTAATTCGGCTCTTTTATTATAATCTTTCAAATAACTTTAATATAATGTATTCGTGTTCAGTCAATTCAAAAAAGCACATTCAAATGTTCACTGAAATCTCAAACACTTAATTTTAACAAACGTATAAAAGTTATCAGAACAATCCAACGCCTATTCTCTAAGTGAAATATAAGGATTTAAAATTTTGAATTTGTATTTGTTCACTTCTCCAACTGGGGAAATTTTTAGTGATTAGCAAGGAACGGACAGGTTAATTGTCAAATTCATGAACCATCTGCCAAGACTTCTCTGACGTCGTATTTATTTTCCTAGAACAGTCTATTAAAAGAATATAAGCACTTTTAAGAAAAATCGAACTCCATTTTTATGATATTATTGTTACACACTATTTTTAACAACAAAAAAGAGGGTATCTGAGAAGGGGCAGTAAAGTAATTCCATAAGGAATGATGGAGAGAGGGATCTGGCTACATTTTAAGTCTTGATTCAGGCTGGACACATCATACTTACTTAGTTTAATGGTTTATGTTCTGATGTTCCAAACTGGAGAAATTTTTCTAGAATCATTGTATAATTTTCTGACTGACTTTGTCTTGAAGTTACGTTAAGCTGGAATATGAAATATTTGTTTAAAAACGGCGAATTAAATGTAAAATCCGATTGAATTTGGAATTAAATAATATATTGTCTTATAAGGTAACTATGAATGAATTAATCAGTCATTAAACACTGTAAGTAATGAGCTAGAATTTGCATATTCATGCAAGTAAAGAATCAGGAAATTTGAATTTTGAACATTACCAATTCATTAAGTGAATATTATACAATTCGAAATGAACGATCTAATGAATTTTTTGACATAATTTTCCAGTTTTGATTGGTAGTATGTTGTTTAGAAGGTCACATTCATGGAAAATGTTCTCTTCAATTCATTTAACAGCCCAGAGTTAGGAATGATTGAATAACATCCCACATCCGACAGACTTAGACTTGAGAGGAATGGTTACAATGATAATTCTTCCTTAGAATTTTGTTGTATCCGATCGAAATGATAAAATTTAGATCAGTTTGAAGTGATGCGAAAAATTTCTGATCCAAATTTAATTATATTTGTATGAGAACCTCTCAGGTACTTTTAGAAACAGTTGTAGCTACACGATTTAAAAAATTGAAATCAATACTTTATTAATTCAGACGTCAGTTCAATCAAATATGCCCTTTCTGAATAAGACAAATCTATATTTGCTTACATTTTTAAACATTTCTAACTTTACAAAGCGGAAGTAATTTATATGGAACATGAAAGGACAATTTCCTCCAGGGAAACATTAAAAGGAAACGGGAATCCAATTTACGATTTCCCATGTCGTGTTTCATATTATCTCCCCCCCGCCTCCCTCCCCTCCCTCTCGCCCCTCTATTTATATGTCTGGATGTGCAAATAAAATAAAATAATTAGATTTCAATAGAATTAATTTCTTTCATCAGAAATGATATATATATATATTATTTAGTAAATTTAAATTATTTATTAAAATCTTCTCTGAGCAATCAAAAACAGCTAATTGGTCAATTTTCTGCCATTATATAAAACTTATGATTGCCTTTTAAATTAAATTATTATTCGTAACAAAGCACGGAAGTTAGAAATTTATCCGAAGAAAACGGTTCAATAAGGATTGTGGAGGATGGGGTTGGGTGGGATTGATAATTTTTTTGAAATTATGGTGGTCGGTCTTGTCGATTCAATTAATTTTGACCTACAGACTGATAAGGCGGAATGATATTAAAACCAGCTGAAATGGTCTTAACTTAGCAGAGTCGAGGAACCTAGTAGGCAAGAATTAGCTGAGTGCTTCACAAGATAGGGAAATTTTGGAATGTGAAATAGCCACCAAGTAAATTTTATGCAAATCGAATCCAAAAGTCGAATAAAGTTTGTCTTTTTACATTGACGTCAATTTCAATATATTTCGATATCCCCACTGTTTACTATTCATTGAGCTTATAATTAACAGATTTCACTTGTTTTCCAATTTTTTGTCTTGTTGATATTATTCTACCTTAATGAATTTAACTCCTAGGTTCCATTACTGGTGAATATAAGCCAGTTCCGAAGTCAATAGACGTGCTGATCAAATTAAATGACAAGCGACTTCATCCCGATAAATTCTTTTTATAAGTCGCCTGAGTAGAATAGGCGACTATTGGAGAAAAAGTACACAATTTAATAGAGCGCAAATATAAATAACAGGAGTGAGAAGGATGCAGGAATTAAGTAGAAGTCCCCACTCAGTTCGTGTGACAATGACCGCTCATTTGGGCATCCCGATAAAATATTCATGGAGAGGAGGTACCTATATTAGGGTATTACATGGCTGGGTGGTTACGTCAAAGGCATAGAACACTCTGGCTTATTATGGCGACTCTTTACATACCAATTATAAATAGCCAAATGTAACTGGATAATACTAACAAAGATGCTTATTAAATTTTAATATTAATACTACTAATGATAGTATTAAATATAGATAGTATTACCTTTAAATTTATTAAAAAATAAAGTATGAGTCATTAAAATTTTCTAACTTTAGTACGTGTTTATAATTTATTTATTTAAAATATGTATATAATTTAGAACAAACACATTTTAACGTTCTTCATGGCCAATGTTGGTAAATCGACCTCCCTGTATATAGCAGTCTGTTTTTTACCACTCCAAATTACTTTTGCATATTAAGTTCTTCAAGGATTATGTCTTTTGTTTTTGCATTTAAAAATATTATAAATTTTAATTAAAAGCGAGCAATGTAAATTTGGGCTGACTCAAAGACTTGGAAAAAGAGGAGGCAAGAATTTTAAAGTTACATTTACCAAGGAGATTGTCGAGGATAATTAATAATATTTGTTAAAAATGGGAGATAAATTTTTATGAGTTACGTTTTGATAGGGAATCTTCGTAATGTCTAATGCAATTCCAACTAACAATTACAAAATATCCACAAAATAGCAGTAGAGAATAAAAAGAGAAAGACAACTTCAAGAATCCGACACTTCATAAATTAGTTCGTACAAAGAATGCAGTTTACAAAATTATTCATTATTTCGAATAAACAATTAAACAATAAAATATTATTTTCAATACAAAGGGTAAGAGAGACATAAAATTTAGTGTTAGCATCGTCAAGGAGGAAATATGTAATAATTTTTATGCACTCATTTTCTCCTTGACCGTTTGGGAGATATAAAAACAATTGGTTGAATTAGAAGTTGGATATTTTGAAAAGCAAACGGTGCACTGTGAATGGTTAGCACTCATGTGTAAGATCATTTTTACATATTTCCGAGACAGGTCATTATTCAATTTATGGCATAACAATGATGTCCTTGACTACTATAGTTATCGTGGGGTTCGTTTGACGGAACTAAGCTTATTAAAGGCCTTATCTAAGTTTAATGAAATATAATAGCTCCAAAAAGCGAATCGTTTAGATGAGAAAGCAAATTTTGCAAAGTTTCTGACAAGAACAGGTTTTATTAATCTTTTGTAATGCCTGCAGTTATGTATGCATATTTTATAAATATATATTAGACAGGATAAAGAGCAGAAAAATATGCTTAAAAATTTGTTATATTTTGAAATTCAATCTTCCTTATTATCATTTTGTCATATTTTGTCACGAAAATTGAGTTTTAAATTTTGCATCGAAATCAATTTATGCTCTTAGGAACATACCAGATATGAGGTGATAACAGGATACAAGATAACATCTATTCGTGACTAATTTTTGAAAGTTTTAGTGTGATACAGTTAATTAAAATCTCGTAAAAATGTTGGGTTCAAATGTTAAATTTATTATACATTAAAGTCATAAAAATGAAATTTGTCATAGGCAAATGGTGACATTAGTTTCAATTATGATATATTCATTTCTCTTAAGTGACAATACAAGAAATAATTAATTCATCTCTTAAAGATGTGAGAGAAAATATGCTGGAAAAGAAACGCTTTGATGTTATTTTACTGATATGGTTTACCATTTCCCATGACAGGGCAAAATTGTTTCAGCGTTTCATCGTGGGAAACATCCTAACACGTTGGAGGTGAAAGTTCATAAGGAAGGACTGTTTGTTTTTATGTGGAAGTATATAGACGGAGAAAGTTAGAACCGGGATACCTGGTCAGCCCTGGTTCTACCGAGCTTCAGAGTTATCAGGTCGATTGCTTTTAAGAACGCAGCTCATTCAGACCCACTCTTCCTTATTTCATCTTGCTCTTTGAACCGAAAATCTCTGTGATGTGCATTCATGTCATTTCACGGCCATTCTATTTTCACATTATTTTTGGAGCCTCCAACTACGGATATTATCCAACAACCCCTCCAAATGTTCTCTACCCAAATTCTAAAAATATCTAACCTCAAACAAGTGGTTTAATGTGTATTTTATTCTTAATCAATGCTCCAAGTCTATACAATTGTATGAAATAAAGAAATAGGGTAAAACGAAGATTATTATATTACTGAAATTGTAAAGTCCCCTAATTATCGAATCCTAGATTTTTGCGTCATATCCAAATTTAAAGTTATACAAATAGCTTATACTTTTTGAAGTCCACGAAATGGACTAAAAATATAAATAAAAGGGTTAAATAGGATTAAATCGAGTTTTTCTGCAAAAAATTTACTACTATAAATCGGGATGGGTTGTTTATTGTTAAATGAAAATGAAAAATGAAAATTTGAGCTTTGTATTTTTTCCGGTAGAGTAGTATTTTGTACTGAGCACTGGAATTAATAGGATATAAATACATTTTACGGTATGTACGAAATATTCTGGCATGTTCTCAACATTTATCTCCATTCAGCCAAACAGGTGAATATTAACTCTTTTTTATTTACCTTGAAGCATATTTATGTGATTCACTAAAATTAATTTCGTTAAAATTCATGAGTTAAAATTAATGGAAGGGCAATAGGGTGACTGAGTTTATATTATTTAGACGACTTGCCGTTATTCGGTAGAATCTTATCCCTATTTACACATTGTCGTGTCTGTCAAAATCTTAGGTTGACTTAAGTCATCATCTAATGCAACACTTCCTCATTTTAACTGCTTGATCACCCAACAATTACCTCTAAAAGCTCAGTAGGATCACCCTCTGTCAAGCAAGTATTCCAACAGTCAAACCAACCTGTGCTCATGTTTACCTATGGCCTTATTTCCACCTCAATCCTTATCTCCAACTCTTGCTGGTCGTCTCCTCTTTATTTGCAGCTTCTGCTACCAAATCTCATAGTCTCTGCTATTTGTCATTAAGGTACATATTTTACTAGGTTTGTACTTTTTCATACTCATTGAGACAAGGACTTTAACTTGATTCTGCGACATCTAGTGACCATCTTGTCATAGTCTGATATGATTAGCTCTACTTATCATTTAACTAAATGCTTATTACTCTTGCTTGCGTAGGTTTGCTAACGATCTATGGCAGCTGCTTTAAGACATGCTTTTGCCCGATTTCAAAGCTATAACTTGTCACGCAATATAAACATTCAACTCTACCTCCTTTCATTTTTATGAAATCACAATCACTCACGAAATACAGGGCGTTTAAAAACCAAATCAGATTTTCCTGTAGTAAGGCGGTTATGCAATCATTTGTTTGTTTGAAGTGGTGTTACACGACAACAATATTATATTATAACCAAGAGCAATGCATAAAAAGTTTCTAATCTTTCATTGCAGGCAAGCAAATGAAATTGCTTAAGTAAAGCTCGATAGGGAAGAAGAGGAGGATATCGAAAAGAGCGCGTCAAAGTGTCGGGTTGTAGAATATTCACTTAATGGACGGTTTGCCGATTGTTTTTCCAAAATTTAAATATCATAAGTCGTGACCTTGATTAATAGTCAAGTTATAATCCAAAATCGCATTTCGACTGTTTATATAAACGTGATAATTAATCTTGCCACTTTCCACATTTTTTCATCCTTTTTCTAAAACCTAGAAAGCAACTAGATCTAACTTAATATCTGGCGATTTACACGATCTTAACGTAGCAGAGTTCACTGAAGGAAATCTCAAATAATCATTTTTCAGAGCTAGTGAAATATTTCGAAAGAGCTGGAAGATTTGTCAGTCAAGTAATCCTTTAAAAATACGGGCATTTCTTGAGGAGATTAAAAATATGTCCTATAAATAGATTCAATCAACAAAACAAATTGTAACTAATTAAATTTTAATCTAAATATTTATAATATAATTATTCAACATATACAATTATCAGTACATAAACCGCTTTTATAACAGACAAGACTCTCGAGCAAGCAATAATGTGAGGGTCGCAATCATCCAGGCGTCTTGAATTGGGATAGATGCTGGAGTTCAGTTGTGATGAAACTGGATGAAACATGCATGTTATTTCCATTCGCATCCATCAATAGAAAAAAAGAATAATATTGAAATTATTGTAATATTTCACTTTTGAGCATATTTTATTTACTAAATGCTAATTTGTGATGATCATCTGAAGTCATTTAAAAATTAAAATCGATAACTCTCTCTGTTTACCTGCTCAAATTAAATGACAAATTTGAAAAGCCAAATCGCATGTTTACTAACCATTCAAACTAGAAAAATTCGATCAAAGAGCTCTAGACATGAATACACTCGGGATCCAGGGGATGGATTCTGCAATTCAGACACTGAGACATTAGAACCAATATAGAAAGATTCATTTCATTATCTAAATTTAATTTCAACAGCGACTCTATCCATTTACCTTATGCCATTATTGGGATATTCGTTTTTCGGACACCCTCAAGATTAGATACAGTAATCTCAGCTTCTTCATGGATGGTGTCAATTACTCGATAACACGAGGAAGGATGGAGCATGTTTAACGAAATCCGCATTCATTCATTCAGTTTTTTAGTGCACCGTGCGAGTTTACATTTTCCAATTCTATTACTAATCTAGTGATACCTTAGCTTTTTATTATATTAAGCTTGCTGGACGCATGAGATTTTGTCCAACTGGGCATTTCAAAAGGATCACCAATCCCAAGTGAAGCTACTTTTATGATCTGACCTAGATAGCTCTTCAAAATAGAATGATCTTAAAGGAGACAAAAATTTTTCGCAAATCAGAACAAGAGTTGGACGGACTAGCGGCGTAACAGAGAATAATAGAGAAAAGAGATGGGAAAAAGAGAGGGCATGTTATGGAGGTAAAGCTGGTTACATGTCTTAACCGGGTACGGGAGGGTGGAATTGTGAGTAAAAGCCAAATTAAGTACTTTTAGAATGGCCGTCCGATTTTGCGTTCTCCATTCTTTTATGAACAGCTGACAACTGGAGCAGAGGTACGGGTCAATTGATTTGCAATGGATAGAGAGAAGAGACCTGTGAATCAGGATGCGCAGGTACTACAAGTCTGATGAGTGAAAAAAAACAGAGAAAGTTGAAGTCAGATCCTTAACGAAACAGAACATGAACTCATGCTGGATTCTTACCGTTTCTTTGCTTTGTTTGTAATAATAAATTCAAAGTTGCACAGATATATAAAAGATAGTTATATGAATACAATAAATAATTAATCAATATAAACACTTTTAATTTAATCATTATTACAACCCTTAGATGGATATACATTTCACAATTTTTTGTCACCGGAAAGCAGTTGGAATTGCGATTTCAGTCGCACATCCCTAGACAGCAGACAGGAAACAAGATAGTACCATTAATAGAAAATAGACTAAACAACCACGCAGATGATGAAAATCTAAAATTTAATGAAATGAGTTATTAATTGTTTAAATATGCTCAATATAGCCCAGCTAATCTTGATTAATTCTGTGCCCCCTTGAGCGTGATTTTCACGAATACGTTGATCCTGAGTTTGAGTAGATCAAACACGTTTTTCACTCCAGGTCCCGGCTTAGAAAATTGAGGGGTAACCTCTTATTTTAAAAATCATAGCTTAATCATCGAGCAATTATATTATTAAAATAGGAAAGCTATGAACTATGCAATGCTAGAATTATAGGATCATTTTTAATTCTCAACTCTTCGAATAAAAGTGAATTGAAGTGGAAAGACAAACTCTTCTTGTTTAAAAATACTTAATAAGCGCCGAACGTTTTGGACAAACATTTGCTGCAATCCAGAAGACGAATCATGAAAATTTGAGTTCGGAACGTGAACTACTCATCCGCTGAATATTATATAACTTGAATTCAAATGAAGAGTTATGGATACCTTGGCGCTACCCTGTCTATCTGATGCCTTCACTCTTGTCACTATTTAGACCTTCTGTTAACCGATTGCGTTGCTTATCGCAATTAAAAATAATAAACTATTTTGATATATTCTGAGTAACAACGAAAATGATACGCAAACGGAGCATACATTTTCGGGTAAAGTTTTTTTAAAACGGTTGAAACTCCACTACGAATTTGAGTTTCAGGTGATGGTTACTGTCTTTCCCCTTCCATGAGCGTGTATTTCTGCTATGATGCATCACCACCTTTAAATGAAAATAGCTGGTTTCCTCTCTCTTATCTTTCAATCAACTCTTCAAACGAATCGTTCCGAAAAAGTACGAATGAACTGAGGTTTAACGATTTAACCCCATGAAGGTACAATTTTCCAACTTGATCACAGCCTACATCTGATAGGAACATTATCACTTTTTCAAAGCACACTTTCCACACACATGGTCTCCCTCTCCGGATCTTCAGGATTTTCTAACTTGAAGCTTGGTTTATTCAGTAGCTTCCGACCTCTCACCAGTTACTTACCGATGAAGTAGCAATTAATGTAGACTCCTCTGCGCAGAAGAACGGAGTTTAAATTTCACGGGCTTAATATGCTCGTTACTGACTTTTCTAACCAAAGAGGTCACTAGGAATGGTCTTCTCTATTGAAACTGAAGCATTATTTAAAATGAGATATTATTAATATTTGAATAGCATTATAATAGTAGGTAAAAAAAGCATTATTTCGGGACAATTAAACATGTGAAAAGTTGTTTTAATGCAAATATTAGGGTATATTTCATTATCTTTTTATATATTTTATATATAATATATTTTTTAATAATATTGTATGTATATATCGTATATACATTTAATATTTATTATTTTTTGTATATTTGTATATTTATTTATATACAAAAAATATTAGTGTGCAAAAATAAAGAGAAAGCAACAGAGTAGACATTTCATGATTGTGGATGTAGAAAAGTCCATCTTTTTCGACCAAAAGCTAGTAATACTGGAGGGACCAGATTGAGAGCAAGAAAGAAGAGGTAGGCAAACGGATATCCAA
Source organism: Hymenolepis diminuta (assembly GCA_900708905.1). Lineage (NCBI taxonomy): Eukaryota > Metazoa > Platyhelminthes > Cestoda > Cyclophyllidea > Hymenolepididae > Hymenolepis > Hymenolepis diminuta. The sequence continues at coordinate 805,929 of CAADRB010000054.1, read as the reverse complement.
GAGTATCAGTAAGAGAAGCAGCTCCAAAGGCAGCAAAAGCCAATTTACCGAGAACTTCAGCAGTGGAGAGAATGGTGTAATGTGTAGCTCGAGCATCTTCGACAACTTCACAACGAGTGCATTCCATCATTAGAGTAAAAATTGTCGTTGTGATGGATCCACTCACTATCAATGTTGCGTTCATTAGAAACACGCCTAAAATGTATAAAAATAATAACGTGTACATTATGCAGTGGTGTCAAACGATAACTTCCAATTTTAAATAAATCGAAATGAACGGCATTCTGTGCTGTATTATAAGAGAGATTTCAAAATACTCTAAATTATTCATTGTTAATTAATCCATTATTATATATTTTCAGGCCCATTCAGGAAAGCACCCTTCGACGTTCACCGTGGGCGGAAGGTAGCATAATAGAGCTTTCTAGATGAGAAATTCGACTTTGGTGACCTCCATTATCGGTCAGACTTAATCACTGCACTTGGGCATTTATTTTATTGGTTCTTTTTTAAATTAAAAACACAAAGTTATAATTTTCGATCAAATAAACAAAATATACGCAAAACCCGATTCGTTGATTTTACTGAAAAAAAAACAACATTCATCTTCCTAAAAATGAAAAGTTAGTCTTTTAAAGAAGTTAGAAAAAAAGAAAATAATTAAAAATTTATGAACCTATAAAAATAATCTTCAAATCTAATTCGGTTGCAACACATTTGAATTAAATAAATATCATTAATTATATTTTGGATTTTTATTTAACTTTTATATAACTTAAATAGGATACAAAAACATCACATTCAAATATTCCCTCAAGTTTTAAATAACAAAAATACAATAATTTTTTTTTCAAAAATGATAAATAAGTGGGTATTGATAAAATTTGACTTCACTTTTCTCAAAATTAATTTGAATTTAATTGGTTAGGAAAGGGGGCAATCAAATCCATTTATCGAAATTGAAACAATACTAATTTCCCAAGGGAGGTTTAAATGAGAGAACATATATTTGTAACATGACGATAGGAAATATTTGTAAAGCACAATAAGATAATATTATAATATATTTTGTTTACTTCTATTTGCCTGTCATAACAAAATTGTAAATAATATTTTAATTACAGGAGATTACAAAATATACATTTCGATTTAAGGATCTGGCATTGCATAAAATAATAAAATACACTCCCTTTAGAATTTTATTAGAATAAGCCTATTAATGATTTACTGAAACTGTAATTTGTATATATAATGCTCAATAGATAGATAAAAAAAAAACAATTTTTTTTGAATTTTTGAATTAATTCATCACGGGGCCATTCCGTGCAAAGACCTTGCACCGAACAGACTTCGGCAAGGAATACTTCACCTTTGAGACGCTATGAAAGGTCAACTCTTTCTCCTTGCCAATAACACCAAGTAGCAATTAAAACTGAAAGAAATATAGTTAATTTCACGGCTAAAGTAATTTAAGTAATAGGCCAAGAATGCTGTGGAGTAAACGATATGTTATTGGCTAGAACTCGAGAAAATCGATCTCCTCTTGACACCTATGCTGAAGAAAATTCGCGAAAGATTAAATAAATGCGATGGTGGTAATTGTACGTAAATACTCGTTGAAATGAAAACAATGACCGTAAATGTCTTCAAGATATCACTTTAAAAATGTAACGATGGCCAACATAATTAAATGGTCGTTGCCTGAGAACTTTAGAAGGCGCAAGAGTACTTAAAGAGTCATATATCAGAATTTGTTACTATTATCACTGTCATCACGAGACCGTTGAGGAGAGGAATAAAAACAACAATGGAGGAGGCAGATATGGAACTTTAAAAGTACCTGAAAATGTTATAAAAACGCTGATTCGTGTTCTTCAACTTGAGGTAGGCAGTGAGCGAATGAAAACCCCCAAAACTCCATGGATCGAATCCTTTTGTTCTTTCTTAAAGTCGCATATTTGTTTATCAGACCAGTAAAATTTATATGAACTATGTAAAAAAACTCACAATTATCATTTTACTTCAAAGCACGAAAAAACAACAAGTTTCAACTTAAATACATTGAAATATTCGCCGATTTTAAAATGGAAAATAATATAGGCATTGTACTATCAGCTATGACGGCAAAAGTGACTTCAAAGTGGCGACAAGCGTTAAAAGGTTCGCCAGAGGTAAACACAAGATTTGCAATACAAGTCCCTCTGCCATTCCCAGCCAAAATGCTTTGATCTAAACACGTATTTTTTAAGTGCTTCAATAGGGATAAATTTCCCCTATTCACATTGGCGAAGAGCTACTTCTACATTTACTATGAATTCTACTACCAAATATGGGAAAACATAAGGGATTAGGGGAGATTGTTTAGAAGATCCGAATGAGGTTAGGATACAAGTCTTAATTCATTTGATTTTCTGATCCAGTCCGTACACGTTTCCTTAATGAGTATGGGTCAAGACTCCAGATTTCAAATATCAGTATTCATTCACGAGAATTATCAATGATTTAAGGTCATGATAACTGATAATACCGTTTCAAATATTACTTTCCCAATGGTTAAAGCTTACATAATTTTAACATAGCAGAGCTTACTAGAGTTCCCTTAAGCTGAACTCTAATAATAGAAAATAATTTTTCATCATATCTTCTGAACAGACTGTTCTTGAACCATAACATACAGACGATTTAAATGTTGCTGGTGTGAAAAACGTATTTAGACCGTTTACATCAGAAAATTATTGTCATGTCTCCACTTAAACTAAGTTCACTTGTAAAATTTTCATTTAATATTCCGGATTTTTGTTTTAAACAACATAAACCTTCCATTGGAAGGTCACGCCTTATTGAACACTACCAAGTCTCTTATCAATCGACGGTTCTCACTAAACACCGCTACATTGAAATAAATTACCGACCATTAAGTGCGCAAATGTCTAACGTGGTATACTTTGTTGGACCAAACTTTGGGAGAAGTTTTCCTAATAAGATAAATTTCAAATTATGTTAATTTAATGCTGAGGGACCTTGGGAAACTATGGAATAGCAACAGACAATACTGTAATTTGGCTTCTTAATTGCAAGATATTTGCGTTTGGCTCCAACATTTTTTGACTTCTTTCGTCCCGGATGACGGAAGTCATCACGAATTAGTTTCACTGAGCAAATAAAATTACGAAAAAAGATCTCTCTATATCCTGTTAAAAGATTACGCAAAAGCAACAATTTTAATCAAAGTTTCCTTAAAAGGACTCAATAAAAGTACATATATTGGCATCACCAAATATGCGTCAGCATTCTAAAGTGCACAACTTATGGGAAATTTTGAGTTCAAATGGTACCGATGGGAAATGAGCAAGAGGATCAATCTATCTGGTAAGCAATTATTTACACAACACATGTCATCTTACCGATCCAATGGCTAACGAAATCGATAGTGAACGCGAATACCGTTCCCATTCCAATAATTACGATGCGATATAGGAAGAGAGCCTGTAGACAATTCGCTGTACCTCTGTAACGGAAAAAAAACAAGACATTCCTTAACAGTACAATAGCATAATGCACAAATTGTCCATAATATTAAAATAGCCTAACCGGATCCGGTATTACGCAAATGCAACCCTGTCCCAGATTGATAAATATGGGCGAGAAAAAACAGCACTTCCGGCCCAAGTATAATAAATAAAAGCATTTACGCAGCATGAAACTCCTGGAGCATATTTAAGACTATGATAAGGAAAAACTGCTAATGCAGTCACCAGAACGAAAATAGGTACTTAACTTCATTTAACAGCCATCGGGGATGATCAAATTCATAAAACTTCCCAAATCCAATAGGGTACCTTAGATAGAAGGAAAGCATCTTGGGGCTCTTCTTTTGAGTAACCCGCATTCTAACATTTTATCTCTTATTGGCCACGATTAATTACAAGGTGTGCACTAATGAGAATTGATTTCATGACCTCTGATTAAGTAGACATCCACATTGGCTACAAGATGGAGTTCGCAACCCCCAACTGCACGTAATAGCAGTTCTTGCTAACAAAAAAATGAGTAAATAAGAGTTTCTTAATCATCAAGTAGAAAGGGGGAATGAAAAAAAGGTGTTCCGCTAATAAAATTTAATATTTTCTTAGCGATGACTTTTCCTTTAAGCGTCTGTAAAAAAGACATCCAAATCTAGAATCCACAAAAACAAGTAGGCGTATGACTTAATCCACTTTTTTTTCCACAAATAAAAGGATATCACATAAGTTTCTTTCGGATGAAACGTCTAAATAATATTTTCGGCAGATGGTTCGACCAGGTATTGAGAACATAATTAAAAGAGCTAACATTACTGCGCAATCAAGGAAACCACAAACAAAAGGAACGAATTCTTACTCCAATCGGATTTTCAAAATCTCCTGAAATTATCAATTAATAATAATAGTAACGTGTTTTTCATTTATTGAGTGAAATCCAATCAGGATTGGGTAAAACAATGAAACATTACAAGAAAATAATCTATTTATTTATTATAATAGAAAATTAGTGGAAAAATGTATTATTCCTTTAAAGTTATTTACTTAAAAAAAAGAAAATCAAATAACTTTTATTAGAAAAAAAGCACTACAAATTAAATCACCATATTTGTACAATTTCAAATTTAGAGGATTAAATCTCTTCTCAGCGCGAATCGATTAATGTGCATTTTTAAAATTTACGAATGGGCTGATTAGAGAAGCTATCAAATCAGATCTTTCCAACTTGAGTTTATTTGAACATCCCGAGAAGACGCGCGGAATTTTAAAGTGCTTCTAAGAATCACAACACTGTCATAAAACGGGCAATGATTGAGACGCTGGTAATATAAAAAAACCATCAATAACTGAAAAGGGTGAACCGAAGTGTCTACTTGTCTGTTAGTAAATGTATCTGATAAAAGGCTCTCCGGAAACCCTAGAATACAACTTTCTCAAGTTTATTGTAGAAGGAAATTGTCTAATAAGCGACTAATTTGATATAAATACTTGCAATATCCCATTGAACTGTATCCTGGAAAACAGGACATAAAAAGGAATGGAGCGAGGTACGTCTAACGTAAGTTGAGGTCACAATGACATCGAATAGGTATGTACCGCACAAAAACGGACACGTAACGTGATTATTGTAGGAAAAACCTGATACGATTTATGACACCAAGTTAACTAATTTAAATAAGTCTTCTTGTATCCGTCTAACTCATTAAATAAAATGAATTCGAAAACTAGAGATCAGAGTGCAAATCTGCACTTCTTTAATACTGGCACCTATAAGGAGGGTAAAACAGTACAGGTAATATCGACTAGCTCCTCCTGACATCTGAAGAGACAAATGTACTAAGGCATCATCAAGACCGTCCTCTCAGTTCAATCATCTCTAGGAATTAGAACTTTGGAACACTAGGGAATTCTCCACTTCCATCCAATCCCATTTGACAAAAAAATTTTAACATTTTGCATTGGAGGATAGATTGATGTTTCTGCAAAAAGATACAGGAATGCTTAGCAACGGTTCTTAATTACTAAAGAGATTGGAAAAACACCGGATATGTCTTCAACTAGTGCTTGCTTTAAAGAAGACGGCTAAATTATCTGATTTCCAATGTCCGAGATGTTGATAGAGATAAAAAAATATAACACAAGCAGTCACCTCACGCACCCTGAATCGAATGTGACAAGCTACAAACATGGAAGTTTGCTGTCGAAATGAGTAAAATACGTAAATCTAGGTGTCTCTGTCTATTCTGATCCTACTTTATCCATCTGACCAATTAAAACTGTCTTATTTCGATAGTGTCAGAAGAGAAAGATGTACTGAGGTGATATGAACAATTATTTATGAACACGATTATCATGGATCAGATTCAGAATTTTCAATTTTGGAACGTTATGTCAAGATGCTGCAAACCATATTTACCAAGTCAAGCGTCGACAACCTGATGAATCCAGAACTCATATGAAGTATAACACTTTCGATTAGCCGTCTTTTATATACCCTACATCCGTCCCTCACTTGGATTGATTCTCTTGTTTGGATACTTCCCAATGATAGGAAGTTAGATTTTTCGCTTTTGGTATCTAGAAAGTAACTCATACATTATCAAACCATATTTCGAATAATTTCACGTAAGTATACGAGCATAAGAATATGCAAGAAAAAAAACCGACTGCTGACATAAAAGTTTTATTTAACTGAAATGTGGAAAATTAAGATATCATTATTTCTGGAATGAAGTCTAACATATTAAACTGGAATTTGCTAATTTGCAAAGATCCTACTTTGAAGGATATTGTTTGGATTGATGGTTTCTCACTTCGCTTAAAGAGTTATCCGAGTTCAGTCACGATCTCATAAAAAGATTATTTGTAAAAAAGGTTACACTGAATCCAGTTCACAGAGGGATCTTTGATTAAATGAATTTAAAGAAAGTGATTTTTAATGCCAAATTTCCTTAGTATTATTCCGATAAGAGCTTTTATTCCCAATAAGAGCTACAAACTACCTTAGATATGACCTCAGATCTATCACCTAATCCCATCGGTTCATGCCTTACAATTTATTGTTACGTTTTCTGTATTACTATCCTCATATTTTCATCGGGCCCTTTCATTTAGAGACTTGAACCCGCGGTTTACCTTCACTTTATTTATCGTGGCTTTTCCGAAAAATCTACCAAACAAATACACTTCTCAAAACAACTCTGCCTCCTTTTTGTCGCTTTGTTCGATTAAAGTCGATCAAATTGTTGGGTGATAGGATTTATGACTCTTGTTAATTTAAATCTATAAGACTAATCAAAATAGGTTACGCAAATTTACATTGCACTAATACTACTAATAAAATTAACAGTAGCAGCTGGACAATTCCATAAATTCGAACACGGGGCAATGAGCTATGCACAAAAGTTAAAAATTTTGTGGGAATCGTTTAATGCCCGATATTTACTTTCTACGTCTACTCGATTCCCTTCCTTTAGTCCATATTAGACTGAGTTACTTATCCCCGTGTTCAATTAAAAAAGGTACAATAAATAAACAAACAAACCTTTTGATATCAATTTTCATAGTAGGTTAGAATAAGGAACTTCACTCTGCAGAAATAATTGCGGTCAAACAAACTTTGAATAGCAATTACATTTTTATGTTCAGGAAACAAACAAACAAACTTAGCTTAGATCCAAGCAATTACAACTTTCACTTCACAATGAAATACATTGATAAACCGATGGGAATTGTATAACCAAAAAATATCTTTACTGAAGTATGAAAAAATTCATTTTTATCACATCTCCATAAATTGATTGATTGAATGACGGCTGCTAGTCTTAATTCTGTGCCTACAGAAAGTACCTTCTCAAGTGCCCCTTAAAGTCAACTTTTTAACAACCCATAGAGATCGAAATTTTATTAAAGCCAATATCGTCATGTCTGCCAAAAGGCCTAACAACAACACGACATCGTCAGGTCATAATCCCTTTCTGGAATAAATTTCTTAATTAACTTGTATATATTCCTACACCCGAACTATGTTCTTAAACTACTTCAAAGCAGAAAATACATCAACTTAAGCTTACCTACCCTCGAATCTTATTTTCAGCGTCTACAGACCAATTTCCATATTCAGGTCCCGCAGAAAGTTCATGTCTTCTGCAGTCAACTCTGATCTACAGCGACTGATCCACCTCCTACTAATACATCTACATAAGAGGCCAGCACCAACAACTGACCATCACTTTGAAATTCACCTACTTGCTGCATATTAGATATATTTCTCTCTAATGTTCCTCGTTAAAACGTTACCAGTCTTACGCCCTCTTCTTACTTTGGAATTGACTTCTCCTCAATGGGTGACTTTATGTAAGATTCTAAACCTTAACAATAATTTATTATGATGCAATACGTTTATTTTTATTTGTATGTTTTTAATAATTACTGAAGATCTTGAAAATCTGACTGCTAAACCAAAGATAAACAAACGACGCAAATGTATATTTATAAAAAGTATTATTAAACAAACTGGGATAGCGATCACAACCACAAAAGCTAGTCATTATTCAAAACGGGAAGTTTTTCATTGGTTAGTCCAACTTATAACAGTAAATAGAAAAATCAATAAAATCATACTAGCGAATAAATGGGCTAATTAAATGGATAAGGACAAACTTAGAGTCTAAATACACAAAGACACAAAGTGCTACTTATAAATATAAAGTAGAAAATAGTACTTAACCAAAGAAGTTCACTGCTGTGGCCGCTGAAGAGGAGCCAATAATCGAGAAAATTTGTCCCACCACGCCAGTCCAAAACCCAACAGCGGCCATCGGCATTCCATGATCTAACAGCATTAAGGGCAGCATGTTCATTGCTCCCATCTCACCAAGTTTGTAAACCAGAAGTAGTAATACTAATGCTGGTGTCGAGGGTGAATCGAAAATAGCAGTTCGGAGAACATTCACATAATCATGTTTATCTTCTTTACGGTGCTCTAAATCGAAAAATAATACAGTAACACTACTTATACAATAAAATTAGAAGTAACTTTATCCAAAATTTGATTAATTACCCACATTAGCATCCAACTTTTGCTTCTTTACTGGGCCTTTTTCAAAGAAGCCCTTATAGGTTGTGGCAACCCACAAGCCAGTTAGATAAAACACACAGAGAGAAGCAAATAAAACCGATAGAGAAAAGAAAGACGACAAACAGGATAATAGTCCTCCGCCAACCACTGCTCCAAACTTATATCCCACTACTTGAGCTGTATTTCCTTGAGACAGCTCAGAATGTGAAAGGATCTCTATTATATGCATATTATTAATCTCCGGTTAAAATTACCTATGGCTAAAGAATCCACAGCTATGTCAAGAGTAGCGGCGCAGAAATTGAAAATAAGTAGTGTAGCTGGGAGAAGACGGGTGGAATTAACTAGTTGAATCTCAGGAAAGGATGAAAGGAATGCACTGCAGAGAAATAAACCAATAATACTGCATTGCAGCCACCTTCGTTTCGTGAAATGGCTGTCAACAAATGGAGCATAAGCGCTCTTCAAAACCCATGGAATGTAAAGGAGTTTATAAAAGCCGAGGGAAGTCAGTGAGGCACCATGAGATCGGAGTACTAGGGGAAGAAAGCGGGACTGGAGGCCGTAGGGTACACCTTGCAAGGCGTAGAGGAGGAAAAAAGCAAATAAATGAGGGGATGGCTAAAATGTAAGAAAATATTTCATTATAAATTAAAGGTGCAAAAATATTGTAATAAAAGTTTTATTTTCGAATAAGTATAAACTTACTAAGTGCATTTTCACGAGAAAATCAAGTCGACCTAGTGGTTTTGAATTCACCCGAGGTCGTTGGCAAACATTAAACTGAATTTTATATTTTAACTATCTTTATTTTTAAATAAATTTCGTTGTTAAACCTAAATGAGATATACGTTTGTAAAAGCACAATTTTTCAAAGTTTTGGAACCTTTGTTGCTTTTGCTTAAGCTAATAGTAACGATTACGAAGAATCATTTCATGAATGCAAAACGAGCGAAATCAAATTTAATTTTTTAATATTTGATTGTTCAGCTTGGGGAACATTAATTTTAACCGTTGCACTTCTCCAAAATTTGTTCACAAGCATTTCTAAATCCAAATTTTCCACCCTCGAACTGAGACTTCCTTTTTTACTTCCTTTTCCTCTCTCTTCATCGTCTCTCCTTCCGTTCATTCTCAACAACCCACTAAACCCGTGATCCTCCTTAAATATTGGTCTTCTTACTCAGAAAAGGCCGTCGTTGTTGGACGGACAGCTAAATTTGATCTGATTCATAAACTAGCTTTATTTGGGATTAGTTTTGTTTTAATTTCTTTCAGTAACGTATCTAATATCGTCGTAGTAACAAGCATCAGACTTCTTTATTTGTGAGATGTAACATTGTGCATCAATCAACCAGCAAAGGAGATGAGAAGCCAGAATAAGAATAGGAGGAAATATCCCGAAGTCAAGTTTATACACTCATTTGGCACACACTACTACGGCAAGAGGGTAGGGTCATTGAAGTCAGTTCACCTTATATCCAGTATAACACTTACCGAAGAGAAAAGAAAATATACCAATTCAATTTTTCGATATAATCAAATTTCGACCTCATTCTTTTGTGTTCGAGATACAGAATACTTCAGAAATTAGAATGGGCTAAAAAGTGATTCTCAGGGAGCTATTTCTTGAGGAACTTTCTGTAAAAATGGGTTTTTATAAGTATAACTTTACATCCACCCGCATCATTACCTCCATTTTCATACTGTTATGTAGACCCACGACATTAAAAATATAATATTTTCTTTCATCTTCTATTTATTTGTCTTGAACAAAATTTATTGTTTTCCCCATATTAAACTTAAAACATAGAGAAATAGGAATCTGTTTCCAGATGATATAGCCTTTGAAGAATGGAATAAGCTTTGTTTGCAACTGTATATGATTTTAAAAAATCCGTTACTGCCATCTTTTATCTAGGAATACAGTTTTTAATAATAATGAAGCGAAGATGAAAGCGTCTTGTTTGGGAAAAATGTGAATTATGGGGAGATTGACATAGTCTTTTTACTAAGAAAAATATTTCTTTGAGGAATAATATTGGTCCATAGTCAGCTGTTTCACTTATCGCTGTTAAATCCTCTTCTATATCGGAACGGTTTCTAGAGAAAATAGCGGTGATTTTTTCGGCGGTAATAATTGGAATACTTTTATTTTATTTCACATTTATTAAAGTAAATAAATATATGTGTTAATGATTTTAAATTAATAGCGAGATAAGATCTGATGCAGAAAGTAACCCAGGCAAGATGGGGAAAATTAGCTGCAATTAAACAAACTCAGCTGACCCAAGATAAGATGGGGAAAAGGTAGCAAAATATTCCATTAAGAGAGAACAAAACGAAAGTGCCAATATCGTAACCAGTAAAGCCAAACTGTATTAACATAGTAGGACAAAGCTCAAAAGGTACGTGCTAACATGAGAGGAAAGCACCAGAACCTTAAGGGCCGAAGGATGAGTTATACACTGGGCGAAGTGAATTTGAGGGAAGATGGCAAAATCTAGTAAGTACTTCACAATCATATATTAACGCAGATAAGAAGCGAAAGCACTACCGGAGGTGAAATCGATAAAATATTTTAAAATCACTTAAAAATGTTCTTAACTTTCTTAAAATTTCCAGCTTTGGAGGTGGTAACAAAATGGAAAGCTTATTTTGCGCAATAAACCTTTTGTCATATTATTAAGACCTACAAACTATTAAGCTACTGCAAATTATAAACTCACATTTCACCGCTTCGTATTAAATCAACCTTGTGAGAGAAGTTAGGTTTGCCTGAATGTAAATTAGTGTTTGGTATTTTTTCCTTAAGGTTCACTAATATACGGTTTAATTATCATATCGGCCTTTTTATCTCAATCACAAATTAATTGCATTGTGATATTACAATTAACGGAATTCATCAGATATAACATTTAAGCAGAATAAATACTAAAGATAAGCCTATAGTTTGTACTTCAAGTGCTACATATACTGATGTACCTATGTATTGCAGTTTGAATGGTGGAATCTGGACGTCAATAGCACTATATGAAATTGTACTCGATCATATATTATCTTTCAAGCTGAATTTAGTTCAGCAAGTATCAGGCCAAACCTATAAAATGAAAAGTACTGTTGTAGTACATAGCGCCGTGTACTAACAGAAAGGAATAAATTAAATAAATTTTAAAATAGCACACAACAAATTTACGAATGGCATTATACGTTGCTGTGTACAAAATTACGTATCATATTATTAACCTAGGTTTTATTCTATATATCCTCCTTCAGCTTTCATCTCCTACTCAAATTGAGTCTGAAAGCGACTGCAAGCTTTGATCAGGTGGTCTTTATTGATGTTTTCCATTACACAGGCTGTTGCTCCCATGAGAGAGGATTTGGTATAAAGGAAGAAAGATGCTAATAACTTCCTTTTCAACCGCACCCCTATCCGCCCCACCCCACAAGTAATAATGCAATGCATTAAGGTCTGGTGAGTAGTTTGGAGGCGGCCGTAGGTTTGATTTGGTGTGATGATTAAAATTCTTGGCTATTCATTCCTGGATTTTGGAAACTTTATGAGATGAAGCCGAATCTTGTTGATAGACATAGGGTTTTCCTCTACTGGTTACACTGTCTATCCAAGACGGCTTACCAACAATAGTGTGAATTATCTCCACATGGGCGTCTGCATCAGCATTGACTCTAAGGTTCGATGGAAAACTACAGGAGTCATAATGTGCCCCTCTCACACTATTAACAACACCGAAAACCGTCACTTTTAATTAAAATTTCGTGCGCAGGCATAATAGTTGGAACTTCAGTGAGATCCGCCCACACAAAATTATCTATCATTTCTCGACTAACTTTTCATCCTAATGGAAGTTGTCTTCGTGGAAGAAGCACCAAAGGCACTCCTGTTCTTCATGGTCCTTCAGTTTGTCTAAGGATCGTTTTGCACGCATTAAACGAATCTCTTGAGTTGTTTTTGTTCACGTAAACTGACCTCGCCTAAGAACGTATGATTTGCATCCGAGGTCTTAACGAACAATATTCCCTTATATATTGTTGTTCCTTCAGACATTTGAAGGTGTCTGGCAAGATGTCGCATTGACTTTCCACGATTTTCCTCGATCATGCCATGCCATGCCATGCAATCTTCTGACAAACTGAGGTGTTCCGAGTGAGTTGTAGCAGTCCTTTACAGGGTCACCAATTTGTAGTGGCAGAGTCACCAGTTTGTAGAGGGCCATCAGATTGTTGAGGGTCACCAGTATGTAGCCGCAGATGGCTAACAGTAAATGAAAAAACACCAAGGATTGCGTTGACCAGGTTGTATTAAACAAAACTCAGTACAGAGTCTCAAGGGAAAAATAGGGAATTGGAGGAGAAGGACTGAGCTATGGAAGAGGCGTTGGACGAGCTAGGGTCCCTTGGTGTCTGTGTCGTGTGTGTCTGATGGAGGCTATTTATAATCGACACTTTGGGTGAGGACACGCATATGGATATAATCGTATGCGTGCTTTAATTGGTCGGGACGATTGTAGGAAAAGGAGGGGCCAGTGCAGACAAGACTGGCTAATAGCAGGGTCGACCATGCGGTGTCTGCTACTATCGTCCGAGGTATGCTTACCTTTTCCGATCGATGAGAAATAGGCCAGTTGAGGACACACGATGTTTGTCTATGGAGTGCTTGGGTAGCAGGAAAGGTTAAAAGTTTACAGACATTACTATAAAGACAAAATAATCAAATTTAGTGATGATTAGAAAGTATGTAAGATAAATATTATGGAGAAGAAAGGTTCATGCTTCAGAGTCAACAGAGCGTTGACAATGCTGTTTTCTCTTGCTCGTGGCCACTTCATCTTGCAATTTCTAAATTGCTGTATTACGACGTGCCCTTTCATTTCATTAGTTATATCAAATGTTGCTCATTTCAATTTTTCCCCGTTTATCTTGTTGTGCGGTGACTAAAAGCAGGATTATTCAAATTCGATCCTCCACACTTAGTTATCTTCCCCTTGTTTTGGGAAATTTTTTATAATCGAGGTTAATTAAGGTGTCTGAAATGAGAGTATTTGGTGAATAGAACAACCGCCTCAAAATATTTTCTCATCAGATTTTTATGTTATCGTTCCTAGTACTTGTATGATTTTCAAACGAGATCTCTATACAGAGACGATAGCATCCTCATAATCTCCTAGAGTATGGGAAAGCTAATTCGAAATTGATCGAATTTCAATACTTTGATTTCCACAATACGGCATATTGATAACCGTTTTCAAGGCGGTGGCGAATTCTCCATTTGAAAGCCGGATAAAGAGTAAAGCATTTTTGGATTGGCCGACTATTTCCAGTCAATCAAGTTTTTAAGCTAACATGCAAGCGGAGTTATGTTTTAATAGGATATTCAAGTAAGAAAAAGACTATTTTCCCTCCTTCATAATCTTTTTTCGTCAAAACAAACTCTAATTTTATTAATTATGGTGTCTCTTAGTAATTGGGCAAATGTTAATGAGTGATTTATCAATAGGAATATAAACAGGGTGATTGAAAGCAATCAATTTAAATGATTTTATCCTAAATCTTTTTTTACTAGAATTGGCATGAGAGGCACCAACACAAGGTACGTTTTAATTTGCTATCTGAGTTACACATAAGTATGCGTTTGTATCATCTTAAACCGCTAGAGGCAACTTCATCGAATCACCGTCTTTATTTTTTCCCACCAGTATCTGAGGATCTTGGCATCCGTCAGATTCAACTGGTACGTGGGATATTATGGATGCAATCACTCATGTTGCTAAAACAATTCGTAAGGGTTAGGGGGCCGCCTCGATATATTGAAAAAAAAACAGATTAAGTTTATATATAAAAGCTTCTTTGTGAAACTTCAGTCATGTCTCCTTGTGATGATTGGCATGTGTGTGGACATCAATGTACACACAAGAACTATGTGTAGTGAGGTGGCGTTGGCGATGATTTGTCCTTCCGATCGTCAGGTATTGATTGACTTCTACTGTCTACAGCACTATCTCAATTTATAATTCTGTAATAAATCACTACAAGGAAATTTCTTCCTCGTTATGTGTAGGTAATTTAGCACATTCCATAACGCTAGAAGCCTGCGAATATTTACTGACGGTTACTTTCCAACTATTTTACAAGTTAATTTGCGAATTTGACCAATTTACCATGTCTCGTGATGACATGTTGGCGGGATAGTAAATTTTAACATGTAAAATGAATGAGTTTATTTGAGCTATCTGAGCTACTGAATGCAGGAACTGAGTTTCAGTTACTAACATGTGGAAGACTAAAGTGGGTTCAAATAGTGGCATAAGTGAAATGTAAAGCAACAAATTATTTAAGCGCACCATCATTCTGAGCCCATATTTTTATCAAAAAATAAACGGAATATTCTAAATATAGGGAAGTCAAAATTCGTTTCATTTAAAAAAAGCTTTTCTTGTTCCGATGTGCATAACTCTACGGTCCATAGATCCCATCTTATCTCAAGTAGCTATTCATTCTACAAAGACTCATACGCTCGACGGTGGGGTGTTGTTGTCTATGCTGGACCTGGTTCTACTCAGTTCAAGTTTCTTTCCTACCCTGTATTCACATATCCACAAAAACGGCAAGATGCAGCAAATAAATAATGACGTTTGGGGTCTTCTCTCATTTAAGGAGTTTGCAGCAATATTTGCAATTAAAAGCTTTTTTTGCGTTTCTCTGAATCCGAAATCAATTAAAAGAATACGCCGAAATAATTTAAGTATTATTATTAACTTTTGTAAGACTAAATTCACTCGCCTTACGCATAACAGCTACTAAATTAAAAATTTCCCAATTTTGATTGGTTTTAGAAAAGATTTTTATAGAAATGCCTCTTAGTATATTTGGCATGTAAAATGGACGATTTAACTGCTTTTATCCTGTGGGGTTCGCATGCAGAGGCCTCCTCAGCCAATCAGCAATCAGTATCCCTGCAGCTTAGCATTGTTTGTATTTAAGGGCCAAGGTCGTGAACAGGGATTCATAAGGAGCTCTGATCGCTTAAAATTCTTACTATCTCATCTACGGATCAATAAACCCTCTCTACTCGACACCTTTCTCGTTCTTGCTACTTTGAGAGCAGCCTAGCTAATTTCGGGAGCAAATTTATAATAGAGGACTCTGCTAAACGCTCTCTGGGCCACCTAAGTGAATTACTTAGCCGTAGTAAAAAGCCTTATTTGTGTAGCATCCGCTACAATCACCCTCCGATGATAAAACAGAATAATTTATTTAAAATTACCGCCAATATTGAAAAACAATTGCTGCTGATATACTGTAGAAAATTGATCTCAAATGCAAGTAAAGTAAAACTCGCGGTGATAATCACTTAGATTGATAAAAATGGTCAATTAATGTTTATATTACAAGTACAGTTTGGAAAAGAAGAGGCAAAGCTTTAAGCACTACCGTAATATTAAGCTAAAATGATTTAGGTGGTGTCGAAATTGTAAACCTTCGGCTCTCCAACGTGAATACTCTTCCGAATTGAGGAGGGGAGTGTCACACCCACCCATTCCTCAACTCTCACAATTTTAAATTCTTGCTTTTTCCTGGCATAAAGTTATATTTTTACTTAGTGTTCACCTCCCTCACCCCTTCCCATACCATAATGGGCTCACGTATTATTGTATTAACAGATACTCCTTCCTGATCGACCTATATAAAAGCCATTTCAACGTGCCATGGCAACCCGTTGGAGGTTGCTCTTATTAAGCATACTTTTACACAGAATAATTGGTTCGAATCAGAATTATGTACAATGTAACTACTTTTTATTGTATCCGTTTAGGGTGTGTCGTATGCTTCATTAAATAATAAGTTCCGACAATTTGGATGAATTTGAAATGAATTATTCAAACGAGGCGAAGCAATTAAAATTGAAAAAAAAACAGTGAATTTATGAATTACTGTCTTAATATCAGGAATGTGGGGTCATAAGGGAGTAAAATTTTTGCTTATTTTTAATTATTTTCCTTTGTGCTTTATTACTGCCATTCATACGCAAATTTATACTACAATAATAAATCTCCATTAACTGGAGACTAAAACATGCCACTAACTTAGAAGGAGGCAATTTTCTTGCGTTAATTTGCTTTTTTTTATGCCGTAGGCAGAATTCACTAAAGAACGAAAACTATCAATCTGGAGACATTTGGAGCAAGACAAATGGTAATCATTATAATTATGGTCCTTTCATTTTTGTTTCTCGGTGAGAATTTTAAACATTCTAAGAAAATATTTGAATTTAAAGTGACGGAACACCTGAAGGTCAATTATGAATAAGTGGAGAAATATAGGATAAAATCTGGAGTTTTCTGTTGAGGTAAGTGAGAGTCATGTCGTGATACAAAATTGCTAATGGTGTGTAAAATTCAGTAAATATTAAGCGAGATCAACTCGTAGTTTTCAATAAAATCAGACTACTTTTTAAGCGATCATGAACTTATACTTTAATATTGTCCTTGAAAACGCTGAAGTCTAACCAGGTACATAGTCGATGCTTTCCCAAATGCTAGCGTTGATCACGGTTGAATTTTAATGGGTCATTACGATTAAATTGGCTTAAATTCCTGTGAAATCAGTGTGCTTTTGCACCACTGATCTTGCTAACTCGACAACAGTTCCGTTTAGACTATGATAAGGAATATACGAGTAATGACTTTTAAAGAAAATGATCCAGGATGAGGAATCCAGTCGTCTCACTAATCAGATATGGACCGATCACCAAGCAGATCAGTTCGCTCCGACAAATGATAATGTCCAGTCTCTTGAGTAGTTGTTTACAGGACCATTTGCGCTTGTCATGTTCTCATAAGTTGCAATTTTTCATCCTCAGCTGGGGAGAAATACATGCGAACCTATTATCAATGCTTTGTGATTTGTTACGTCCAGTCATTCTATTGTGTTTGAATGCGATGGTAAATATTTATGGGACGAATATATGATATTGTACATCGGTATCTCGCGTAAACGTAGGTGCTTACTACTCACCGCAAGTCATTTACAAAAACCGTTCGGATAAAATTATACAAAAACTAAGCTTCTCTCGGAGTTGCCTCAACGTGGAGTCCCTATAATAAATTGCAGAAAATTTGCAGGCTGCAAATTTCTAGAACGTCTTTTTAATACATTTAAAATGCTACTCATAATATTTATGGCTGTCACCCTATCTTTAGAGCAGAATTAAGAGTATTTCTAAAATATCCTCAAGTTCTTTAAGTTGTTATTATTGACGACCACTTAAGTATGTGGCAAATATACCTGCAGGAAGAATCCCTATGCATTCCCAAAATTTTCATTTATATCATCAATAATCCCTGAGACTTTACATTGGTGCTTGAAGTGCTTGATCTTACTGTAACCTCAAGCGCTCTGTGGACAACCATCGTATGTCCTGAAGTAGTTTATTTTACTACCGGAATAAGGTACTTAAGTGGTGCAAGCATTCAGCTTCTCCACGGCAATGTCCTGAACCATTCCACCTGTTCATACTATTCCTCCTATAGGAGATTACATAAAGCCTTTTCACATATACACGCACACACGCTTGTCAGTTCCCAGCTCCTTCGTTTCTCTCATCCCTCTCACCTTCTTGAATCCTTATTACTGTTTGACCAATATATTTTGGCCTACATAACTCTTGTATTCTACTTTTAGAGTTGTTGATTGTTGTTCGTAGTTGCTAGTTTTCAGCATTTACTCCAACATACCCAAAGCGGATCTGTTCAGTCTTCTCACTTCTAATATGAACATACTTGGAGTGGTAGCCATTCTACAGTTCCGGTTGGCGATTTCAGCATTATAATACTTGCAATGAATCATTCCCACCCATTTCCACCCATCCTTAAAAATAATTGCAAAATAATATTGTTATTTAATCTCTTATTTAAGTTATATTTGAAATTTTTTTCTGAGATAATTATATGATGAAACCATTATCATAAGTACTGCTAATTATTACTCAAGTTAAAAATATATTATTTCTGGAGAATTTGAGCCCATCTATACCGAAAAACAGTATTTCCTTATGTCATATTATTTGACGTAAGAACCAACGTCAGATATGTGCTAAGATTTTCACGTAGCTTTCGTTTATTGGCCAATCACTGCTCTCTGGACTTTCTGTGTTCTGTGATTGGCAAAGCAATTGGATTAATAAAACCAAGCATTGAAAGAGGACATTCAATTCCACATGCTAAAGGAAGCCTGTAATGTGACCCTCCCCTCACCCGAATGCTTACTCCCCAACTACACAGTACCATGGGACGACAACATGTCCTTGTCACAAGTCAATGAAGAAATTTACTACGTGACAACTGTTGTCACTGGCACTCCAATCACCATTATCGGACTTATTACCAGTATTGCTTGTACTCTTGTCTTTTCTATTTATCCTATCACTCAAAAGACTACTCGTTATCTCCTCATTATCAATTCAGTTGAAGATACTCTCTATCTTACTCTACTTTCTCTCATAAGACTGATCGGTGTAATGCTTCGATTAGGGGCGAATATTGAATACTATTACAATAACATTTTAGATACGATAGCCAAGTTTGTCGATTTCTTTCGTAATTGGACGATAGTCTTCATTGCATTTGAACGCTTTATGCTAATCTGCTATCCGCTATACTTTAATCAGAATAAAGGCGGAAATTGGTTGAAATGGGCGTTTATTGGTTTAACGATAGTTACTCTTCTCGTCAGAACCCCGACTCTCTTGACCTTTGTTTTTATGTACATGGATAAGTGTTATGAAAACACAATAGCATTTTCAATTGACGGCCTAACCGACGCTCTATTCTTTACACTTTTACCTCTTTGTCTTCTGACTTTTTTCACTGTGCGTATTCTGCTCAAAACTCGAAGTCTACAAAATTGGAGGAAGACCCATTCTGCAGGAGACAGTGAAAATACAATGGCGATTGAAAGAATGAACAAGCGAGTCCACACAACACTTATGGTTATTCTCATCTCGTTTTTGTTTCTTATATTCCCATTTGTGCCGAATGGGATTATTCGCATTATAATTGCATTCGGAAATGACGATTGTATGGTTTATCTATTCCGCTACATTACGGCAGCAATGGCGTATCTTGGCACCCTTTTAAGCTCCTCTCTAAACTTTTTTATCTATCTCATAACATGGCCTAAGTTCCGCAAGTGTCTTTGGCGCCTGATTACTACACCTTTCATTTGTGATTTAAGAAGGAATACCAAGTACATCTCGGAGGAGAAAAGTAAGTCAGCGGTTTCTAAAAGAAAATCTGAAGCGGCTGTCGAGCATAATGCTACTACCAATGACACTAGTGACAAATAAGTTATTTCACTTCCCTCTCTTTGTGTATAATAATGATTTATTTTCTGAGCGTGAATGACCAACAAATCTATTAACCACTTTTCGTTTGTCTAAACTGTGAAGTTGTCCTGTAATTTTAAAATTAACCATATTTTCACACGTCATCAGTCATCATTTAGCTGAAGAAACATTTATTTCTACAAGGAGTCGGTGTTCAATTAATTTGATCATTGAATCCATATTCCATCGCAATAAGATATTTCTTTATGTTTGGGTTTTCAAAAAATTTACTTTGTTGTGGGCAACTTGAGCTCTATTGGCGTAGTGGTGAAATACAGACAAATCTAATGCAAAATCGCACGACCGATTTGAAACTAATGTGAGTGGTTAGAGTAATTGTTTTAGTAAAATAAAAAATGAAAATCTTCAGATTGTCATACCTCTAACAAAGATAAGCCTATAAAATGCATTTTTTAAAATTCAGTTTTGTAATCATTCACAGTAATCTCCACAAATTCGAAAGTTATCACTGAAACTTACTGACACCTCGTTGCTAGTTTCATCAATACGTTTACAACTAACAGTGGAAGAGTGTGAAATTTAAATCCTGACTTCTCCTTGATCAGATTCTTTGTTAAAGGAGCGTTGAATCTGGATTGATGTGCCTAAGTGCCAACCACAAGCCAGTAGTCGAAGTAGACCAACAGACTTTGAGTTCATTTAAATTTGTCGCTTTTATATTTGAAAAAAATATAAATAATCAAAATGATCAAAATAATAATTATTATTAAATTTAATTTTTAAATGAAATAAATAATTATCATTATCAACTCTGATATTGTTGAAATTATTTTAAAGGAAAACATTTATCATAGAAACATCTTAGTTGAACAAGAGCCACTAATTGTGAAAAGCGTGCCAAGTTCTTTTGTGTGATTGTATCATAATAGAATAAAATAATGGAGAGCTGCAGTGATCCGTGGATTTGTTTAGTAGAAAGCGTACAATTTGTCTTCTAAGTGATTACAAATTTCGAAAACAATTTTTATGAAAACAGTGCTTACCTATTCTTAAACCAATTAATTCAATTCTATTAGCATTTAATAGAAAATAAACATGAAATCAACCGAGCATGGTGTGGGATTCGATGTTTTCAGAATTCAAATTAAAAATGACTCTGATTTCATTCAGTTGTGCAGAGACCTTCTCAACCAATCAGCTATCAAGATTCCTGAAGCCCAGCGTGGTTTTGTATTTAATGACTAAGCGTTTGACAGCGACACGTAGGAGTGAGCAATAAACTCTCTCTGCTCAACATTCTTCTTGTTCTTGTTACTTTGGGCATAGCCTAGCTAATTTGGGAGGGAACTGATAAGAGAGGATTCTACTAGAGGCTATTCAGACTGCTTAGGAGGATTACTTAGGTGTAGCAAGAAGACTTATTGGTATAACATCCGCTGCACAGTACTGTAATCATCCCCAAAGTTTGGTATCATATACTTCTTTTCTTCCTCCATTATGGATTCCTTCTCAGACTATTTTCCCATTTAGCTTGCTCTGTTACTAGCCCATAAGTGAAGAATGTGTAACCTTGTTAATATGACAACAGAATTCCAAAGCCTTATTCGTCATTTTGCTGTAATTTTTGAAAAAATGTAATCGGAATAAATTTAATTAAGTTTGAAAATGAGTCCGATTTACCAATGTAAAGCAAAGTCAAATAACCGCAATCAACGTCTCATTTCAGGAACAGTATTCAAAGTCCATGCAATTAATAGGAGAATTTTCATTAAAAAATTAAATGTATTATTATGACCACCAGACATTTTAACCAAAATAGTAAACACGAAAATTAAAATTTTAAATGTTTGAAATAATTGCAAAATACAAAACCGAGCACAAAATTATGAGGCATTTTGTTTCATAGTCTTCTAGTTAAAGGTAATTTTTTGAGGTCTACACTAATGAGATGTTGCCTCATCAATGAAACTTCATTAATTAATCACCACATTTCGCCTAATTAGAAAAAAATTGAGATTAATTAATATTGTTACGAAGTTAATAGCAAGATTACCTTAGGCAACTTTAAATCTTCCTGAAATATTAAGCGCAAATAAAAATTGCACATAAGAAAATATTTTGAAGAGAATAATTTATAAACAAATATGGACGGGCATTTCTCCGCGAATGTCAGAGAATTTGTTTTATAATTTGCGGTAGAAGTGTGATAGTAGGCTTCAAATATTTATAATAAATACTAAGATTAATTAATAATTAGTCTTAACTATAGCTCCAGTCTATCAAGAAGAAAATATAATTGTATTAAATATTTAAATATTCTTTCCCGCCGAAATTTGTTTTTTTTTTTAAATTTTATATTTTCACTGCAGTAGATGAGTCGGTGGTGTTGAATATTTTATTAACATCTAAAAGAGCCATAAATTAACTCGAATAAGATTTTGTAGATCATAAAACGGTTAACGTATGATTTATTTCTCAAAATTAGACATTTGAGGAGCTACTTTTCTTAAGATCTTGATTAATTAATTAATAAATTAATTAATGAATGCAATCTAGATTTCTTTTCTCCTGCCTGTCGTTTAAAAATGCCTATTACATATATAATTTTCCAGCTCATATTCATTAATTAATTCAAGATATAATATTTATTTAGCATTATCACGGCCACTTCCAGACTTGTCTTCTTTAATCAGATTAGATCGTCGTGGTTGTCATGGTTGTCAATATTTGAATGTTTATATTAAAATTTTAAATATTCCCACAATTAATATTTCTTGAAAGGACAGAAAAGCCTGTAGTAATTTTATAGTAATTTTATTTCATTTTCACATATCAATTTTTTATGTACAACGTAATAAATTAACAGCTGTTACTGAAAGACTACATTTAAACAAAAATAGAAAAATATAGCGTTACTGAGTCTATTTACATTATACATATTTGATTAGGGTTCGAATGGTAGAAATGTCCTAAAAAGTCACTTGATTTCTCAATCGTCGGAATAAAATGAAATGAAACCCTACGACTAACTCTTTCTGATATGAGCAATACCAGTTGATGGGAACTTAGACAAGGGCTTATTGAAATCTCCAAGACGATTCGTGAAATTTAAGATTTTGGAACTTGAACTACCCATTAAGTAAATATTGTGCAACTGGAGATCATTAATTAAATAAAACTCTATAATATCTTGCCGTTACTCTCTTGAACTTATTTATCCCTCCTCTTATTAGTTTGCTGGACTTACTGCTGTTTGATGTCAGCTGCTTTCTACAATTAGAAGGTGTAAATTTTAATTTATTACTGTGGATCATAATAAAAAATTAGGTAGGAAATGGGGGAGGAGCAAAGAAGAAGCAATTAATTGTGTAGATAATTAATAAAATTACTTTTTTGCAAATTTTGGAACTCCAGATCAGTTTATTTATTCATAAGTAGTAAAAGTGTAACGTTCTAAAGTTAAAATTTTGTGATTTACTCGAAGATTTGAAAGTCAGTTTGTGTCCACCATCTTCAGACCATGTTGACCGATTGATTCAGTTCCGTAGTCGGCCCTGTCACCTCGATTATTTCTTAAACTATTGCAGATAAAATGTGATAGACAACCTGTATAATAATTATTTTTAATTAATCATTAACATATTTGAACTTATTTTATAAGAACACTTAGCACAGGTGGAATATCAGTGATGTGAGAAGACTATTTTAAAATTTTTACTCAATTCAGCTAATCTTAATTAAATTACTTTAATTAATCTTTGTGACCTCAAGATTTTTGGAGTTATCCATCTCGTATTCACAATGATAAAACTGTACAACGCGAAATATCCATCAAGATCATATTCCTCTCTAACCACCCAAAGAAAGAAAGTGAATTGAGGCCACAAATTTGATCGTTCTTTATTGGAAAACCTGTCAATAAGACCATAACATCGTAGATAAGTATCTACTGCAATCCAGAGATGAATATGGAAATTTGAAATTGAAACATGAGGTATCCATTTATTAGAGACTGTGCAACCCGGATCGAAAAATCAAATGATGAAACACCCTTTAATACCTTGACGCTATCCAGCATGCTTCAGATCTGTTGAACAATTTCAGGTGCTTTCAACAAATAAAATTGTATGTATTTTACCGAAAATTACCGTATCTGTGAGTTGGAATAGAATGTCCGTGTTTAATTTTGTTGGAAAAGCAAACATGATATCTGACAAATCATATGTAATAAATTCTCATTTTCATACGGTTATACAAATTGCCAAATTAAATACAGGTTCATTAACTGTCTGGTAGTTCTAAAATGGCATCGCTCAAATTTTCCCTTGGAAAGTTATTTCACTTATTTAAGAGAGAATCAGGACTTACTAATCGGAAAGTGCCCGCATTGGTGATTTAACTATTATTATTCTTATGAAAGCAAAAATTTTAAAATTTTAATTAAAGAGATTATTCAAAAAATGAGTGATAGGAGTGATTTAAGTAATGTCACAGAATTCTGGAATACGACGGGAATCAAGGCCTTATTGCATCCGGACTCCGAAATCGTCAAATTGTCAGGGTGGGATATTTTCGTAACCACCCTCCTTGAGCATAATCTTTTAACAGTTCTATTAGTTTTCTTACCTTTGTAGCGAATGCTACACCAATAAGTAATCCTCCTAAGCAGTCTGAATAGCCTCTAGCGGAGTCCTCTATTCTCAGTTTACTCCCAAATTAGCTAAGCTATGTCCAAAATGGTAAGAACCAGAAAGATGCTGAATGGAGAGGGTTCATTGGTCACTTCTATGTGTGTCGCTGTCAAAAGCTTAGTCATTAAATACAAAACCACGCTAGGCTTCAGGGATCTTGATTTCTGATTGGTTGAGGAGGTCTCTGCACGCCCGTCCGCGCTTGTTCTCTACTCGACCGGTTACATACCGCACTTCCCGGAAAGTTCTAGCGCACGTGATTCAATCAGCCTTGTTAGCATTATGAATCCCATAAATACCTTCATTTCGATAATGTTCTGTTTGTCAGCATTTTCTCATCTCACTCGTGTTCTCATAGTCGATGAAACCAAGCATCCATGCAGGCCATTTCACTTTTCTTCACAACATCTGTTTGTGGTCGGTATTCTAGTAAGTGCGGGATAGATTTCGTTTTTTAGGAACTCAAATTTTGAAATGATTGGACATTCAGTAGTCTACCATATTCATTCCGTAAATGAATTCAAAAATTTAGTAGAAATTTTCCGATAATACTTGCTCTAATTACTGTTCCAGCTCAAACTCCTCTATTTAACCTTTTTTAATAATATTTTCTGCTTTTCAATTCTGCATTTAAAAAACGTAGACCAATTACTTTTAATGAGTATTAATGTCAATAAAAATCCAGTTATTTTGCCTTGTGATGGCTTGCAATAATGTGAACAATGACACTAATAGTTGCGTCTCTGATTATTTAATTAATTTTCTGCAATGTATTTAAACAACAAAGATTATTCAAACCGATCATCCTTAAATTAATATCGCTCATTAATTGGAAGACACTAATTGACAAACACTGCCTCACCACATTGTAATCTGGTCATTATATCCTCTGGATAAGTTCAACCTAGGTCGGGAATTTGTAAATATCATGAAATAACAAACTTTTATAAGGCAAATCCTTAAACGGATTCAACAGATGTCTTTTTTATGCATTCTGGGCGCTGTGTTTGTAAATAAAATTAAGCGTAGCCGTAACAGGAACTACAAAGTCCGGAAAATTATGTCTGCCCACAATCAAGCAATTGCTGCGATAGATGGCTAACAGTAGATGAAAGAAAAAGAACACCTAGGATTGTGTAGACCAGGTTGCATTGAACAAAGCTCAGTACAGAGTCTCAAGGCAAAATAGGGAATTGGAGGAGAAGGATTGAGCAACGAGGGATGCGTTTGACGAGCTAGGGTCCCCTCTGTGTGTCTAATGGAAGGCTATTTATAATCGACACTTTGGGTGAGGACACGCATAAGGATATAACCGTATGCGTGCTTTAATTGGTCGGGACGATTACAGGAAAAGGAGGGGCCAGAGGAGACAAGACTGGCTAATAGCAGGGCCGACCAAGCGGTGTCTGCTACTATCGTCCGAGGTATGCTTACCTTTTCCGATCGATGAGAAATAGGCCAGTTGAGGACACACGATGCTTGTCTATGGAGTGCTTGGGTCGAAGGAAAGGTTAAAAGTTTACAGACATTACTATAAGGACGAGATAATCAAATTTAGTGATGATTAGAGATGACGTAAGTTAAATATTTCGGAGAAGAAGGGATTCATCCTTCATAAGTTTTGAGAGCTTTTTTTTATTTGGCATGACAGCAACAGATATGGGAAGTGAATTGAATAAACATATGCCTCAAGGGATCTGAAAGGTATCTCAGTAACAATTATTTATTTAAAAGAACAAAGCATCCAGTTCCTCATTATATATTAACAGTGAGTATCATAGAACTAACGGGTAAGTGACCTTGAGATATGACTCAAAGCCTCCCTGACTTTATCGCTGGATATACAATACCGTGTACATGTCAGTTTGCATTGAGAAGGGCTAATCCTATGGATTCATTAACTCCACTGCCGTAACTTTAAACATCAACATCAAAGTCTAGCCAATCAGATCAAATTAAACAAAATTGCTTGAGATTTTTGTAATAAGATTTTATACTTAATTACTAGTTCTATATTATTCAAGTCATTATTATTGTTGCTTAATTATCAGGAAAAAAATGTTTCAATTAAATTCGAGTAAATAGTTCTAATTAAGTTGTCGTCTGCACCAGCTAATGGAAATAAGGATACTTCACTATCATTTCAACATTTTTTGCATTTCGCAACGCAAAGTCTCCTATGATTGACTAAATAAGCAGAGGCTTATTTGTCTTCGCTTAATTTTTTTACTGACAAGTAGGCTGTACCTTAAAAATGAAAGATTCATAACCCCCTAATTATAAGGTTTTCTGACGGGCAGAGCAGCACAAAATTAATTGCTTATTTGATGAGAAATGAATTTAATTATAGAGACTGGGATCTTTTTGGTGCCTATAAAGCGGAGTCAAATCCACTTTAACTGATGAAAAGACGACAATTTGATTTACCGCCTGCCATAGCCTAATAAACCTCCCAGAAATAGCCACAATTCTCTTAAATGAATAGCAACACGAGATTAAGCAAACTTTCTCTATTTTCGCCAAATTAGGTCAATCAGCGATGCAAAATATTGGTGCATTTTAACAAATATAAAAATAATGAATATAAATAATAACAAAATTAATAAATATGTTAAATTGGTGCCTCAATTTCTTTTTTGAAAAAAATATTAGCTTTTTTCCATCATAAATTTCGAATGTTGGATCCACCAGAGATCTGGAACGTTTCGAACGAAAATTTCGTGGATCACAGAGTTGATCTTCCGAAGTTCTATTATTTTCAAGTGATGGAAGGCCGAAGACATCCAACATGATACCCAGAGGACCCATTTTCAGTTTTGATGATTTTGCTGCGTGCCGAATACGGACATAGTTTCGATGGTGTACTCAAATTTGACCATCGATATCCACTTCACATACCATGCGACCTCGCAGGGCTCCGATAATACCTTCTACCCATATGCCTTTCCACCGATAATCAGGCACGTGAACTGCTGTGCCGGTTGCAAGAGTTGAATTATGGAAAATCAAGTGCTTTGGAAGTAAAGCCTTGTGGATCGCTCTGGGGTTTTCGCCCCATAAGAGTTCCGGCAGGACTGTGGTCCCTTAACGCTGGATGTGGCGTCGTTCGAGAATCTTTTCTGTTATTCCCCTCCTCACGTGATTTCCGAAGTGGTCGCTTTAGAGAGTCAACGAGTCGCTCTGCTTGACCATTTGGTTAAGCATAACGTGGTGGGGGTAAACGCATATGATATTATGACTTCGAGAAATATCTTGAAAGAGGGCTGAAGAAGAGTGGGTGTCGTTATGGGTTACAATGGTCTCTGTAGTCCATAAATTTAAAATATATGGGGAAGCGGATCGATCAACATGGCAATTGTGGGGAACTTTAATGAAATAATTTTGTGTCACTTGGAGTGCGAATCTATCATAATGAGATAAGAGAGATTATTGACAGGTCCATCAAATCAAAGTATATGCAGGACTGTGGAAATGCAATTTTAAGCCATGGACCAGGTTCCTGGTGTGGGAGAATCTGAGGCGCTTGCTCGCATTCAGAACATCTTTGGACAACTGTTTTGATATCCTCGTCCATTCTAAGCCAGCATGCAAATATTGTTGCAATAGGTTTTATGCGGCTAATATCCATTTGACTACAATGCATTTGTTGCTGTATCATTCGCTTGAGCACTGAAGGAAATGATGACACAATTTGTAAACATTGAGCATGTATTAACCATGCACAGATTATCATGCTGTCTATAAAGGTGTAGAAGATGGTCCTTGGGGTTTGATATTGGCCATCCTGTGTTAACATATTTCATAGCCTTCTTCAGCACTGGACCTCTAGCTGTCACATTTTGTAAATCACTTGTATATATTGGAACGCCATCAAATAACGGGCTTTGCGTATTGTCTTCCTTTGTTAAACTTGCAATGACGACTTCCTCGCCCGGACATTTCTGGTTTTAGATGAGACGGGAAAGACAATCAGCTTGTCCAAATTCTGTTGCATTCCGGTATTCTATACCTAAATCACAGACACAAAGGATTCTCGATCAACGCTAAAGTCGGCTTGCAGTGTAAATTAGAAAACCCTTTAGGGATCAAAAGATAGAGAAAAAGGTTCATGCTCCGTTAGTAGCGTAAAATACCGGTCGTAGTGGAATTTATGGAAGAAATGATGGTCGAAGACTCCTCTTCAATCTGGTTGCAATTTATCTCATTTGTAATAAAAATTCGAAAATCATGAGAAGTGGCTTTTACTAAACCATCAGGAAAGATAAGAGATGCAATCGCACTAACACCATAATTCAAAACATCAGCATCCGCTGTGATTAGTAGATTCGGACTGTAATGAGAAAGCAGTATAAGAGAAGTGAGTATGTCCCTTGGCTTTATAAAAGCTTTCTCATATTTGGGAATCCAGCTTCAATTAGTATCTTTCCTTAGCAGCTCATTTCGAGGAGTCCGGAACTCATGCGGTGTTGGCATGAATGTGCTGATGAGATCCAGAAAGAAACGAAATGTATTCATGTCCATAGGCCGAGGCTTTTCTGGATCCGAACGATAGTCACCTTCATCAAAGATGCATCCTAGGTATTTAATGGAGGGGACAAATAATGTACATTTCTCATCTCGAAGACAGAAGCTGAATATGCTGAGGAAGTTTAATTACATGTTTTTGAAGTCTCTGCTGAGAGCGACCTACAAAAATTGTCATCTAGGTATGCAACAGTATCAGAGAAGCCCGATATAATGATGTCCATTATTTGTTGGGAAATGGCGGTTGTTATTTTAACACCGAATGGAATTCTGGTATATTGGCAGAGGCCACGATGCGTATTGATAGTAAATAGTTCTCCTGACTCTGGTGCAATTTCGATCTACAAATAAGCTTCTACTTAAGCAAACTTTGCAATACATTTATATCATTTAGTATCGAGAATATGTCATCAGGAACTGGTAGCGCGTAACAATTAGTCTCCAATTTGTCACTTAGACGGGTAAAATGGTCAGTCCATAATCTGATGATTTTATTTGCTTTCCGAATAGCAACAACAATAGACGCAGCCCATTTTGAATAAGAAACAGGTTTTGTTCCAGGCATTTAAGTTTTTCACCATAGACAAGGCTGCCAGTGAAACTGTAATCTTAGGACGGAAAGTGGCCAAGCATTCCGCATCAGTTTTGATGTCGTCATAGTGTGAATATCCAGACCAAGACTTTCTAGAAATACCTCAGGGGAACGCTGGATCATCACCTCTGCTGTGAATGAAGTGGACGATGTAGCAGAATGCACACGACTGCAAATGGGATTTATGGGTAGTCCCATAGGACTAAGTTGACCGAGACCATGCACATAATGTTGGAAGTCTCCTACATAAGCTGATGTTGAGATTCTAACGTTCCTGTAGATCAAATTACAGCTTGATTTTCCAGTCAGTGTAACAGATCCGCCGCAGACACTGGTTGCTGATAGGGAGACCGGTTCTAGTTTTGGACGACCCTGTGATTTTCACAGCTTTCTTGAAATTGTGATTATATTTAAAGCGATATCGACCTGTAGACGATATATTTCTGTCTATCTGGAGATTCAAATATTTCTGGCTTTGCTTGATGTCCGTATGGAAGGTAGCCAGGAAACCGTTCTGAGTTAATTTTTTTCTGACTTATAGCCGCAATTCGTTTTTATAAAAAGTTTACTGATTTTGTTCTTGATTAGTCATGTTGTGTTGTTGATGGATGATTAGCGAGTTTTGAGGAAGACCTGTAACAACGGCCTTCTTTATTTCTCACCTTCTGGCACTGTTTACATAAATATTGCTTGAAAGGACGTGGAGAGAAATACCACTCCCTGCAGTATAGACAAAATAAAGACGATTTCTATTTGACAGAAATATTCGGCTGTGCATACAAATAGTTTGGATAGAGATATAGATGTAGACATTTTGTGCACCAGACGCGTTGATATGGCGCCAGAATCGATGGGAGCTGAATCATGAGTGATATTCGCCATCTTAACTCCTTCTCTGTCCATTTCTTGCAGCTTAACTTTGGGATTTTCCTCCATTAGTTGTAGCAGACGAGTTCCTAGTGCCAATCAAGGCTTTGTTTAAGGTCCAGAAAAAAGTAGGACATCGGAATTTTTCTTCCGTTATGACTCCGGGACTACATTTATTAAAATGGAAGTTCACAACTCCTGCAAAGTTAAATAAGTCCTCATTATGCTCGATCGCAAGTATGAGGCAGTTAAAGTGAGGGTTGAAGAGTGAGAAGTCCTAGCCCAAATCTCCTTATATGACATGCACAGTTTTAGAGTAACAGAAGAATCCACAGGTTTGGAACTTCCAAATTTAACCGAAAGAGCTTTTTCTTCTCCAGGTAGACTGTTGAACATCTCAAACAAATGCGGAAAATTCCACTCACTTAAGTTAGCTTAACTAACAATGTTTGGCTGGTTCCATCATTTTAATACTTTTTTCTAATCACAAGGTAGCTGGATATAACTTGCACGTATGATTTTATTTTGACATAAATTTCTGTTTAATATTTCATCTTACCCAATATGGAAGTATATGGAAATTAGTAGTTTAAAAGTGGCATTTCCTTCCGAGATAGAGATTTAGGCATATTATTTCCACTTCCACAATAGGATAAGTGTAATCTTTTTCACTGCCTCCATAGTTAATTCCCATTTCAGCTAAAATGGAATATTGTTTTAATTAAAGAGCTTAGCCACACATCATCTCTCTAAACGTCTTTTTGGTTAATGGGCGTCTATATTTATTTCTAATTTCATAAAAATCTTTTTTAAACAGATGACCCTCTTTGCAAAACGTATCATTTTGGTGTTCGTGTTCGAGGTACAACATATCCAACGCAAGCAAAGCCAAATAATCTCATTTCAGGATATCAACGAAATGAATATCGCATTTAAGAGGTACCACTCGGAGTTAATGTGAGCCATTTCCTTATAAATAACCTTTTATGGGAGCTGATGTTTTCAAGTTCTTAGAAACCGGCAAAAGATACATGAGCAATTTATGTGATAAATATTGGAAATTAATTTTTATAAATTCAATAATTAAAATTACTTTTCACATTCTAAAAACTATTATAATAAATCAATGCATCGGTGTTTCTGAAAATTATTAGTATTTAGGCTTTTGTATTTTTCATTTAAAATGTTATTCCAAGTAAATATTGCTCAACCCATTTGATTTAATGTACTCTGATTCGGTATTTAATTATGCGTTAATACTATTCTAATCGATGTTCTGAAATAATTAACAAATTATTCACTTAATTTGAATAAACCATTTTATTATTATAACAATTTTAAAAGTGATATAAGTTCATGAATGGTCTACTACATTAAAACTTCTTTTTGTATGCTCACGATTGTATAACGATACAAATAAATAAAAATGGTATGTCTAATCATTTGATTGAGTGAAGTGGTCAATAAGCACTGATTTCAAATTATGTACGTTGGGCTATGAAGCATGTGAGTAGCATTGTTTTGTATAATATCCAATTTAATACCGCAAGATTTCAAAAGATTAAGATTCCCGACATCCTGTCTTTATTATTTACACCTTTTGACCTTCTGCTGTCTCCAAATGGATTATTTAAAATGCTGCTTTTCAAGGTTGGCCACGTTGTTTTAAATGGATTTTCTTCTGATAAACAACTTTACACAATATCTTAATGCGATCGTTCATTTCTAAATGTTGGTTATCATGAGCATTTTATTAATCTAATTTCCTCATTTTAGACAAAATGAAATGGAATGATATCAATTTATTATGATTTTTCTTTATTTGAAGTCATTTCATTAATTTTAACAGTGCAGCTACTATACTTGTTTAGACATATTAGGCTTGGAAATCTTTTTAAGAAATTGATTATCTCTCTAAAGGCTAGTAGGGTATAACAGCATTTTCCAAACGGAAAAACCAGGATTTGAGTAATTCAAACGTGTAATGAACAAACGAAGTAGAATGGGAGAGAAAGAAAGAAGGAGTAGGGAAAATTTGAAATTGGAAGCGAGGGGAGGATGCGTATCTACTAGGCGAGTTGAACCTGTATTTTGATAAAGGGAGTCTATCAAACAGGGGTGAGAAAGTCGACAATAAATGTGTTCTTTGATGAGCTACTGATAAAAGTATCATTACTGACAACTGAGACGCGCAAATATGGGAATAAGTGTGCACAAACTTCATAAAGAGGACGAGCAGATCTGTGTACAATCCTATGCTCAACTTAAACTGTGAGGTTTTTTCTACTTCTGATGTGTCTGTCGAAATAGCAGAATTTATTTCCTTAAAGGACATAAGATAGCCAGAGAAAAAAATGGCAATTCGCCTTAAAATATATAAAGAGCATCTCAAGTATTTTATACATATAACACATTTTGAAAGGTGAATATACCTCCAAAAATAGTTTCATATTCCGATCATGATTAATACGTCATGGTAATAGTACCACGATGTTAAGCATTTTTCGAAATTTTTATAAGGTAGAAGACAAATTTAGAAATCTGGGAAAAATATTTGATGATTTTTGATACTATTAAATATGTTCACATCATTGACAGTCTATTCCACTCTGACTAACAGCAAGTCAAAAATATGTCACGTAGTATTCGATTGCAAACATTTTCCGTAGCAAAGGACAACTTTGAATGGGTTTTATCGTGCATTTCACGAATGCTAATGCAAATGGATTTTTTTGCAATACTAAATAAATTCGAGCTTAAAGAATAAAGACAAAAACATTCTATATGAAGAGTATTAACGCTGGAATTTAATAGTATGACGCGGACATTTATTATTAGAAATATTGAAATTGGATATGAATGATATTATAGTTATAATATAAAATGAGCGTTGAGATTCTTTAAATAATTTGTATATTTTGCATAGCTCAACTTAAACATCGTTTTAACTGAAAAATAGCCAGACAGATTTGTGTCTAAAGTAAATATTCTCATATATTCACCCTTATAAACAAGTGAAAATATAGTTTAAAGCACATTTCCTATCTTATTCAAAGTATCTTCTTAAATTTTGAAATTTTATGCCTAGAAAAAAATACAATGCAATTTCATAAACATTTAAAGTTAACAATCATTCCATGTTAAGGATCCCTTTATGCATATAACTAAACGACTAATTATGTGACCTTGTGATGTTTTAACGCCTAAATGTCGACGCGGCTTGTTTTTCAGCAATGTGTGGACGAATGTTCACAAATTCAGAACATAGTTACATCCATTTTAAGCATAAATGATAAATCTTGTAGCATCAATGCCAAGCGAAAGTTATTTGACAGCTTGCAGTCGGATGCGCGGAAGCATTTATCCAATCTGAAGTCCTTCGTTTCCAAGTTGTATCAAATGCTTGAACTGACACCATCTCCAGAGACTATTAAAAAGCTTAAGGCTGTAGAGGGTCAGTATACTTCCATTCAGGTAATTCATTTTAATTGTGATCGCCTGTTTTCGAATTTTGTATCTACCGAACATAAGATTGTTTTCTGTCTTCAAACTTTATTTCTATGTCTTTATAGGAATCTTTTCGAAAAGCCATCTATACTACTAGCAAAAGCCTAGAAATAGCTGAAAGAACCTCTCTTATCTCGTCATCTACGCGCACTAAGGAAGACGACAGTGACTTTCAAGATCAACTTCAAGCATCACTCGAACTTACCGCTGACATGCGAGTTCACGCCCGGCGATTGGCCGAAGAGGTTGCTAGAGGCAACGCAAACGCCGAAATGGTTGATGAATCCTCAAATCAAGTGGAAGCGAATCTTCGTGGTCTGAAAGAAATGGAGGGTCAACTAAATGTTGCGTCACGTTTGGGTGCTAGGCTTTCTAAAAGATTTATCATTGACTGTTTCATCTTTCTTCTGGTTTTTGGATTTTTCTATCTTACTGTAGCTCATATTGTTCTGAAGAGGCTCTATCTGTATCGTCTTTTTGGAATGTGATTCTTAATATGTATTTGATTTCATTATATATTTTGCCTGTTCGAGCTTGTAATGTATGGCTTGCTTGCAGTTTGGTGATATTTTTTCGTGAAAGTAGATCTGTCGTTTGCGTAGTGATTTCCCTGGAGTTGTTTTAGTAAGGTTTGTAATCTGTTGTATAATTCTACGTCAATCACTAGAAAACTGAAAAGTAACGCTAAGGGCAAAATAGAATATTTTTCCTCTGAATGGTTAGTTTTTTACTTATTTCTGTTAGTTTGATGTCTGCTTATGGATTGAATATATGTTTTCCATCATGCATGATATGGCTTAGGTCCCGTCTCTTGATTGACTGTTTATATTTGTAGTTACCATTTTGGATGTGAGTTTGTTGTAGCCTATCGCGATTCTTAATCATTTGCACTTTCACTTCTGTGATAGTGATTATGCTTCCTCTGTTGTGATTAAATATATTTTGGTCCTATGTTTAAAGCTTCATCCATGTTCTCAAATGTAAGTGTTGCACTTTAGGTGTAACATTGAATATGTGGAACATACAAATACCGCTTCGTATTACTGATTGGGATGTTTAGAGTGTTAAAATGTTTTCTAGGATGGCTAAATACTCACCTAAAAACACTCTACTATCAGTCCCAACGCTGGAAGTCGGAGAAGAGTTTGTGAGGTTGTGATTCGGGAGTTTTTTACAACGTATTATTAACAGTTAGCCGACAAATTTAGGACAGGCAATGAATGACAGTGAAACAAGATGGGGGGAAGGGAGGGGTGGAGACATTTTGTTGGTTAGAATTGCCACCGTTAATTTGATTCGTGGGATCGCCCATATAACTTCGTGATGAAAGGTTACTTTCAGTCATGAACATCTTGAGTCCGAGCTCTAGTTATAGCTGCTTCAGAGACAAAGTCTTCTTTTGACTACCTCCTCCTCATTAAACTTTCGTATAAATGATCTAATTGCTACATATAACATATATGTAGTCATATATCGACTATTTGACAATTTATCTCTATGTATTTGCATTCATTACAATTTTGGAATCGCTTCCATTCAATAAATGATGATTAAACTACTGATTGACATTTTCCTGTCTTTCCTATCTCCGCTATATATTAGCTTGCTACTTATAAAATGATAAGTAGAGTTGAGCACTTATTATGGTTACTTCCTAACCACATGGAATTGGAGTATTTTATTTCGTCAAAAATGAAATTAAAGAGTAAACTGAATGATTATATATCCGCCGACGATCGAGTAAAACCAATTACTTGGTGTAGTAAGCTCATTTAGGGGAGTGTTGACAAAGCTAGACTTAGGTTTAATCCTCAATTTACCACTTCTCGTTTAAATCAGAATTAATCATTGCGATTGGCTAACCACGGGAATCTATCCCTTGATCTCCGGCTTTTTAGACATACTCGGTACCCTCTGGGCTATCGGTGTAGTGAGGAAGTTTTTAATTGCCATTTCAGAGACCAAGGATCCAGGTTCAACATCATCAATGTCGGGATAGACGAAAAATCTCAACTCTCAATGTGATCACTTAGTAATATTAAGTATATTTCATTTTTAGTGCCACTGGGATAGATTATTATGTCACGTCCACTTAAAATAAGTCCATTTCGGGATAGCATCTAATTGTGGGTTATTACCGAAATATGGACAAAACAATCAACGGAATACCCCAAAGAGGCTAGGCTAAGGCGTCTACCTTACGACTATGGATGCTTCTAGCATCAAACAAGCGAAGTTTCAAAATATAGGGGGTCTAGTTAATCGTTGGCCGAATAAATTGTGCAACAGTAATGAAAATTCAAGAGAGAGGGATAGAAATGATATATCTGCACAGCGCCGAGAATAACACAGACAGATATACTGAGTCAGCTCAAGACAGATACAAGTGTGGATCTACAATCAATATGACTTGGATACGAGTGCATTAATTAGACTTGATTAATGCATGCAAAATTTAGCACGAAACCATTCAAAAGATTTTTTAAAATACAAATAGAAAGTAATCATTTCAGCTATCAACTTGATCTACAGTTTTTTGTTTTGGGTGTAGAAAGCGCTGCCAGATGCATTTTTTGAAGTAATACCAAAGCGAATGTCCGAAAAGGCAGAATTTGCAGGTTATCTAGCTATGCTAGACGTTTATTTTCTGCTTTTCTCAGAATAACATAAGTAAATGTTATCCATCGAACTTCACAGGGTGAAGAACAGTAAGGAAAGTATTTGTGAAATTTTCCTAATAATAATGTCCTTCATTTCCGGTTTAAAATTTTTTAACTAAGTTCATCCTTTATGTACTGAACTTTCGATTACTGGATTCCTAAGCTCGGACTTGGAACTGTAATATCACCGGTGAAGGCTTGATCGCTCCCAATATTGGTCTACTAACTAGCCAATCAATTATCCCTTGTTCAACTCCATATAAGTGCATTAATTTTCTCACTTGTGGACCCTTGTTCGAGCTGCAAGGCCTTTACATTCCTTCTCCTGCAACCTGGAGTTTGAGTGGTTTTAGCCTTTATAAAGTGGGCAGTTGAATAAGTTATAAAAGGAAGTTAAGTGAAATTCAGCAAGGTCCGCTTGCTATGCCAATCATAAGAAACAAACGAAGAGTCGAAAATCTTGATATTTAGTATTTTTTAACTTCTATTGTTCAATTTTTTTCATTTTTAGATACCTCAATTTGCCTACTGATAGTCAGGACTTGTCATTCATTTAAATTACTCAGATTCGTGCATTTCATTTCAAAAAAACTTTGCCAAATGATAGGATGAAGAAAAGGCATATTTTTATTCTTCAACGGAGAATACGTCTGATAACTGAATTGTACCTTCCTATTAAGTTCTCCATGCGCTTAGATACCAAGAGTGACACTCTGTAAGTTCAGAAATATGGGGAATCTCAAGATTACGGATTGGAGCCACAGAAGAATGCTTATTTTATTTAAAATAATCAATAATCAAATAATCAATAAAACTGACAACAGTTAAATTTCTTGATCTTTAGAAAAGTGGTTCTAAACGATCTATGTGAGATGATATTAACATTGGATTGTGAATTTAAGCGATGAATTTCAAGACGAGAATCTGATCCAAATTCAATGCATCATCAATAAATAAAGGAATGAAAGAAATGTACCGTAAGTGTACATTTGATTGAGTTCATGATAAGAGGTGGGACTGTCGGCAAGTAGACAGAGAACAGGGTGTAGACAGATGATAGATGCATCGTGCAGACGAAAGTCGGTTGTCATGCCTGGATGAACGACCAAGTGGATTTTGTTTTTTTGAAGGAAAAAGTAGTCCTCTGTAACTATATCTAACTTTCATGAAAATATTCTGATTTCCAAAGGAATAATATTAAAATATGGTAGTAGATGCTCCCTCAGAGTTTTGTATATCCATTAAATTTCATCTAAGAGTATGATATTAATAGATATTTTTATAATGGTTTACTATTTTTCCCATGGCAACTATTCGAAATATAACATTAGTTCTGTCAGGGTGTTCTGTTCCAACAAAACATGCAATTAAAACTTAGAGGAACTTCAGATTATTTCCTTACCAAGTAGGGGTTTGGATAGTAAAATTCAATGCTTTCCATATTCGTTCGAGCCCACAATATTCGAGGCGGAAGTGAAGAAATAAGCCATCCGCGCTACTCATCTATTGCGTTTTTGTCTTGACAGGACCGTGTGACAGATTATTGAGTCATTTGATGCTACGGGAGTCGATCGTAAAAGTTTGGCGACAGTTTTGACTCTAGACGAGAGAGTTTAGATCTCAAATTCCCAAATGTGGACATTGTTTATTATAAAAATAGTTCTCCAAAAAGTTGGCCATTCATTAGTATTTTAAATTTAATTCAATAAATAAGAATTAATTGCTTTTTTTTCAACTCAAATTAAACACATTAAAATGAATAGAGATTATCAGTATAACCTCTTCAAAGAGACATTTGTTGGAGATCAAAATAACTTTTCGTGTGGACGACATTTAAAAGTGCATTGAACGTCTTTAATTATCGCAAACTCTCATTCAAAAGCATTTTGGCTGAATAAATTTACTCAAGTCTGTTGAACTCAAGTTATTTTTAAATTGACCCTGTCGCTTTGCCTTTAATATGTCTCCTGCATCGCCGGGGGTTTTGGTAAAGTTAAAGTGGTATACCTCCAAACAATTTCACATAGGCATCAACGGGTATTTTTACAGATCCCTGTAAGTATCTGCTTATTTCGTCTTGCTTCGGAGACGCTCATTTCAAATAATTTGAAGATTCTACTCATTTGAATTTATATTCATGAAGTAATTTTCACTTTTTCAGATTTTTCGAGATATTCGCTTTGGTGTCAACTTATCTGCCATTAATCTTCCGATCGAAGATGAGGTCACCGATTATCCCGTCTTTATTTGCAATTGCCTGCATTTAAATGGAATGATTTGCTAAGAACACTCAGATCACTACCCGGGTCTCTGCAATCCTGTTAGTAATGGTTGCTGGTATCTGGTCGAGACTCCGTTGTAGAAGAGCTAGCGTGACAGCACGTTAATTAGAGACTACAGATTCTGGTTGAGCTTTCATCCTTCTAATTTCCACAACACAACAAGAGATTTTTTGAAAACAAAGAAAATTGAGATAGAGAGAGAGAGAGAGAGATGCAGTGGCGTGATGTGTGGGGCTACGGAGAACGGTTTTGTGCTTTCGGATTGAAGATAAATAAATTAGGCCAGATGACTGGAAACTTTCTATCAGCCGGTAAATATTGATTTAGCGAGTGTACAGTATTGAGTTTTCTGTACTTAATGTAACTTGTTAGTTCAGGTTACTTGATCGCAGGCCACGAGTGACACATTGGCCCCAGGTGATGAAGTGACTCGTCATTTGACCTCAGGGAAATTAAAGGCAATAAACATGAAACAATTTAGGAAATATTTTTGAAAATTCTAATTAGAAAAAGTTATAATGAACATGGTCATTATAATTCTATATCTTAATTTCAAGAATGGGAAGTAATAAATAAAACACCATTACACTTTAGTGTACTGACAGCACACCGTCTATATTCCAAAGCAGCATGACATGGCCCAATTCAGGAAAGTCAAAGATTAGTAGCTTTTCAGCCTGCTTTGAGTACCGCGACGAACCATATACGTGAGAAGTGACATGAGTAATATTATTATAAATGTTATTTAATCAGTTGGTCTGGGGAAATGTCAAAATATGATGCAACCCCCTCCCCTCATTTAAGTGAGTCTCAGGACGCAAGAAGTTGGGAGAAGATTGCCAAATTTCAGTAGTGATCCGTAACAGATTGAAATGTAATTTCATTGTACATTACAGACTTTCTGTCACTGATACCAACTTGTGTCAACTCTTTTTTATTGCAAAAGCCAGAGAAAGTACCAAGGTATGTTTCTTTAAAGAAATATAAGAGCAATGAAAATGTTCTAATTAAAGCGGGGGAGATTCACCAGATGAATGACTATGCCTTTTTATCAAACCATATCTTTTAGTTGACAGACATTCATATATACAAAAGGTATCCTCAGGAGTTAGCCCATGTTTGTCATAGTGAACTATGGTGATTAAGTCGGTTGTCTGTTCAGTAATAATCATTTCAGTTAAGAACAGATTATTATAATATTAATCTATTTTGTCTCAGACAAGGCCATCTTGTCTAGAGAGCAGTTACTTATCCAATAGATGGAGGAAATTTTCCATTTTATAAGCGAAAAAATATGCAACGGACAAACAAGTTTTTCATTTTCGACAGTTTTCTTACTGATCATCTCATCGATGTGCCTCCTGACTTATGAGATTTACTCTGTTCTGCTCAGCCTTCTCACCTTAAATCACTTATCGACTTGTTTCCCTTCATTAAACTCCTGTATGCTGTACTTTACTTTAGTCTACCTAGCAGATTTTCACCTTCCCAGTTAGGTGGCTGAAACTTTCGTCATTTTTCCAAAATTTTATCGTTATACACGGATATTTGATTGTCTATCATAAAATCCCAAAGAACACTTAAAAGGATGATAGAAGGGTTCGAGGACGGTATATTATCATATCGTAGAGAAAATAAACACACTCAAAGGGGGATTATTTACTCGGGTCGGCAAAATAAACGAAAGAAAGAGACGGAATTTAAAAGGAAAAGCAGGGTAGGTACACAGAGGACAGAGCAATTAAAAATAGCAATCTTGTATACGTCGAAGCAAAATTACTCCAGCGTTGTATATTTACAAATCTGGTATAATGGCGGATTGTGGCCCGGAAAGAAGGTAGAGACATTTGTGGCTTGTCTAAGCTATGTTACAACGTGAGATCGATCTATAAGTGGAAAAAAATTTAGCTGAAATATTTCAGTGGAAGAATTGAAACCAAATAGTAGAAAACTGACTTACGAATAATCACCCAACTCATCCTTGAATTCTAATGACTTCGGCCTGCGATGGAAGAGAAAACTGCATTTAAAGTAAGTTTTACTTAGAGTACTAATTAAAAACACTGTTCTAGATATGATTGCGATAGAAATGGTTCAGGTTAACGGAAGATTGAGTAGATCAAAGATCTTGAAATCGTAGAGACATCACAAAACTCTTAGAATGCAGAATTAGGAGTTCAGCACAGTCGAGCAGGTTTAACAAGAGGTATTTTTTTTTTCTAATATAAAGTTTATGACAGTCCGCTTTTTGGCATGAAGCCAAAGGTAAAGTACTGTATCTGAAGAGCATTTTACAACAGGAGGATCCAGGTTGAAAACGTCGGGCTCATTGCAGACCAGAAAAACACTTAGGTCGTTTATCTGACTTACTGATGGCATTTTGCGGTACCCTGGTACCAATAAACTAAGACGCTTATGAACCGTCGTCAGGACTTACCTTTTTGAATACCCTTGGTTTGAGGCGTTTTTACTTCTTTCACAAGCTGAAATAAAACAAAATATATTTCCATTTGATAAGCGCACTCTTGATTTGTATTAGGGGTTGTTTATGTCAAGTGCAACTGTTAGAAGAAATGATAATTATTTTCCCCCGCTCCCAATATTTCTTCTATGAATAAAAATGTAATTTCTTTCTTTATTTCTCCACCGATAAATGACATTTGATAATTATGCTGATTTGTTTAAGCCGATACCGATTGAGAGGGAGTTTTGTTAATACACAGGTGTTGACTATAGCTTGTCTTGTGATCTGCCGTGGGTTATTAGCTTCTGTGTTAAATTGCTATATTACTGAGTTTTCTAGCTTGTTGGCTCTGCTAGATTACTACCAGAAATCCTAGTTGGTTACGTTGTAGCAACAATACTAAATCGTTTTGGTGAAAATAACAACAATGAACATTGTGTCTAGACAGTTTCAGTTCTATTTTGTTTAAACTATAAAATAAGAAATGAAACTGCTCCGGAACACTTAGTTACAATATTTCTCAGTTGGCTTGCCGATGGTTGGATAACTTCTTTTTCTTAACCATTTACTTAACCTTCAAACGTAGGTCATAAGAAACTAATTTCCTCTCGGATTCTCGAAAGGCATCAATGCCTTACGGCATAACCATGTACATTTCTTATTTAATACTAATGACAACAAGTGTTTCTTAATTTGGCTTCCGTTTCTGCTGAATAACCGTTAAAAATTTGAGTAAATTACCTTGATGGTTTTGATCTGGTCATTTTGGGTAATGGGGGGAGCGACCGACCGTGTTCCCGGTTGACGATATCCAGGAATAACGATATCTTGAAGTCCGTGCAGTCGATACCAATGTGGTTGACCGTCGAGAGTTTCTTTAGCTGAAGAGAAAAATAAATTAGAGAAGAAAGTATGAAAACTTAACTCATGCAACTAATCTGTAAAGGCTGATTAAAAATTTCAATTTCCCTGGATACCTCATATTTTTCAGTTTAAAATTTAATTAACACACATGAATAAACTATTAAAATTAATATTTCTTCAAATTTCTAATCAAATTCACATGATCTTTGATAGAGGCGATTCGCGAGAAGCGGAAGAAGATAAAAAATGAGATAGGCATTAATTAAAACAAAAGATGGATATTATAAAATTTTAAATGAGAAAGTGCTGCGTCGATTTTTTAGCTATTTGAAGTGACAGTTGTAATGAGTTGGCACAATTAATACTTCCTTCTCAATCTACTTGGGTGTATAAAATATTACTAGGCAATCTCAGGAGCAGGTCATTCAGTTTAAACCTGGTTATACAGCAATTCAGGTAACGTTCCTCATTAATTAAATGAAAACCATAAAACCTAGACACTTACTAATGTGGAGTAGTTAAGGCTCCCTCTACCCGTTTCCCTGAGGGACTTTACCCCCTATTTAAACTAATTGACTGTTTTGTATCAAATGTTTCCTCATGATTGAAATTTGTAAAAGTGTCTCTTTAAAACTCGTAATTTTAAGGATGATATCAATAATACTTACATCCCAAATGAATGATAGCCTGACCCATGAAATCATTCATTTTGAGCCGATCAAAGTCCCACACGGTGACCTCGAGGACACGTTTCTTCAGGGTTCTCTTAAGACAATTCATAAAGACCACCGTCTGCTGCCATTCTGGCTCAAGTGTGTTGGTGATGTACTTTATTTGTCGATTCAAGTCCATGCTGCAAAGGAAAGAAAAAAAACTATCAGACTAAAGTGCCGAAAAATGTTTAGTCATCGAAGAGAGCGAATTCTTATAGCCACCACCTTTGGAGAGTTGACTTTCAAACCTTTGACTTTACCGATTCAAACAATCCTCACTACAAAGAAGAATTGAGGAAAGATGTATTGGGATAGGATAATTTATAGAGACCAGATATGAGCCAACGACCAGGAGAGGATGACCTATGTATTAAGTTACCATTAACAGGAGAGAAAATCAGATCAAAGTTAGGACTATATAATCACTAAATAATCCTGATTATATCTGAGAGAAACGAAAAAATTGATCGTCCTAAAAACTTGATTTCCAAATGAAAATATGTAGCAATGAAATTACCTCGAGGATATTGCTCGAAAAATGTTAAAAATGATAAGAATAAAACACAAGTGACAGGGGAAGAAGAATTGACAACTTCCTTCAGACACGAGGAACAAAAAATCAACTTACCATGTGTAAACAAATGACTAGATGAAGGAATTCTATTTGGTTGAACTCGAGAGAAACCCGCAAGCTCCAACTCTCATGAGCTGGATTATCGATAATTGAATGTTTAAGATCACCTGTGGAGAAGCAGTCGCAGCCAATCATTTATCACCGATTCAAGACTATTTAGGTAAATTTATTTTGCCAATAACAAGAGGCATTTGAGATATAAGTCTTCCCTTTTGCCCTTCCTTAAGTCTGTAAAGCTTTAGCTTTAATATAGTTATAAAAGAAATATAAACACTTACTCTTCAGTAGGATCAGGATGAAGCCTGAGTTTGACGAATGGGTCGGCCAAACCATTGAGATCCATGGGTCGTAGACCTCTGGCTCTCGCAACATGAACGGTCAAACTTTGATCGTAATCATCGAAGGTTAAAATGAGCTGGGAATTAAAAGTTTCAATTAATTTTTTACAGTATTAAAAAGTTAATGCTGAATGAAGGAATAAAAAGAGAATAACTTATATAAAATTTCAATTCTTAATAGAAACAGAAATGAATCTACTTTACTTACCTCGATTTCACCATACAACTCGGAATTCTCTTCATCAGTTGCAAAATTCCCATCGTCAATCTGAAATAAAAGTACGGGATGGGAAATTGAAACAATACATAAATAGGTTTATAAAATTCATAAACCGTGCTCTTCCATAAGTAATATTAAAATCATAATTATTAAAAAAAGCGAAACCGGGGATAACTTAAACTCCTTCATCGAGTATCTATGACGGTGTTCGCAGTTGAAAAACTCAGTATGACAATATCTTGAATGGAAAATTCTTACAACAAATTAATGGCAATCAAATTCCTTTCATGGAAAATTTTGGTTTTCAAATCTAATAGTGAAGGATTAAGTTCAGATTGACCTTGAATTCGTTATTGTATTCGGATTTTAGTCCCCAACAGTAATTCCGAATTAGTGTTTAGA
Source organism: Hymenolepis diminuta (assembly GCA_900708905.1). Lineage (NCBI taxonomy): Eukaryota > Metazoa > Platyhelminthes > Cestoda > Cyclophyllidea > Hymenolepididae > Hymenolepis > Hymenolepis diminuta. Next base: position 761,205 of record CAADRB010000054.1, on the reverse strand, counting down.
TATCAGATTTTCCAACTTGAACCAAAGATCAAATTTAAGGTAAAACAATCCAAACGTCAACTCACTGTCTGACCTCCACTGTTGTGTGAGATGGTATCCGGCGCACTTCTATCTCCAGCAACATCATATTCGGCAACATTCACTGTCGGAACCACATGACGCTGCTGTCGGTGGGAGAAACTATCCACCCGTGTGGTGGGACTAGCTGAAGCCTCACTTGCATTTCTTTCAGATTGCGGTGAATTGGGTGTCTGTTGGTCCATCGTCCCACGTTGGGAGTAGGGGCCCCGTGTATCTGTCGACGGCCAGTCGGCCGATCGACACACATGCTGCTGTTGCTGTTTGTGAATACATGCAGGTCCCATGGGATGTACCTCACAAATGTGCATGGGAGGTCCCCTAGGTCCCTGTTGAGATTGTTGACATGTATGCTGTTGGTGAACGCAACTGCTGATACTTCCACTGCCACCGTGAAGGCTCTCATGAAGGTGGGGATTTGGATTGTGTGAAGGACAGAGTTTAGGAGTCTGGTAGCGGTGAGCGTCAGCTGCTAAAGTAAAGGAGATTTCTCAATAAATTTTAATAAAAAATATTGACTCATTTTGTATTCATATGTATCTGATCAACATAATGTCTTCACCTCAGCTCATAAGGGAGATATTCCTAACCTAAACTCCCACCTAGTTATCACATGACTGCACGTGGATCACCGATTCCACTGCGCCAGTCTCCTTTTGGTTTATCTTCTGGATACGTAGCGATTCAATATTGATGTATTACTTTTTTAATTTTCGCTCGTAAAATAATATTTTCTAAATGTAAATAAAAAAGTTTTATATGCTGATGTGGTTCTCGGTTTCCGTAATACAACTTTAAAACTTGTGATACTTCAATGCATAGAATATAACTTAAAAATATTAATGGTTGTGAAAACTATCGGCAAAAAACATTTTTAAGCTTTTCATCGTTTTCGGATAAAAGGAAATTTATAGGTAAAAATGCAGATACTACTTACTACATGGACTTCGACGTGAGCACGTATGATGAGGAAATTCCTGGGAATGTCGTAAGCCCTCCGAAGGATTTCTGTAAAAAATAAATTTAATGTTGTTAATTCTGAATCTATATATTTGGAAAATAGAATAAAATTATAAATACCTTTTTTCCAAAAACAACGTTGAGCATAAACTTTAAATACAAAACTCGTAGATAATTTAAAAAAATAATTTAATAAATAAAGATAAATACGGCTACTTTCCAATCAATATTTAAATTCGAATTTATTAAATATTGACTTTTGATTCCAATCCATTAAAACGTTAAATGTGAAATTCATGAGGAAACATGCCTTTTTAATGGGAAAACTCACATTCTAACTAAGAGTTCCACTTCATCAGCTGGAGTATCCACGATCGATTGAACTTCGGCTGTTCCCTTCCCTATTAGCGGAATTCCATTCCATTCAATTACTTCATCACCTAAAATTAAAAAAAAGAGGACAAAGCCAATTTATTAGGAACAACTCCCTTTTGCTCAAAGGAAAGGAAGTAACGCAGGGGTGAAGAAACTCTCATGAGAAAAAGGTTACCAACATAGTGAAATCCTCAATATTCCGTCAGATTTTATCTTCAGCGACATCATTTCCCTTGTTCTTCTTAAAATAACTGGTTTGGATTCATTTTTATCTCGCGTATTTTAGTGACATACCTAGGAAGCACAGCTTCTGTTAATAAGTTATATGAAAATGAATCACTCGTCTACTGTTTCTCTCCTTAACGATGGGAGCAGATATGCATCAAGATATCAGAATCGCAGGTAACGGGATAATTTTCAGTCATTTTCACATAAGGAACTCTGAAATCATCTATGATTTACTTTTGATTCAAACAAAATGACCTTTGTCCGTTTGAATGTACATCACAAAAAAGTGATCTAGGAAAGCAGATACTACTGGAAACCCTGATTGCATAATTAATCAACAGTTAAATTTTCGGCGTACTTCCCATCAAATAGCTCGGGAATTAAATCCACTGGTTGTGTTTTATGTGGAAATCAAAGTGGAATCTTTAGTTAAATGGTTTAATCATTTAGGATAATCTGAAAACTTTTGATTATTTATGGAAGCATTGAGTTATGTATATTTAAGGAAAAACAAATCAGCTAGATTCAGGTAGCTGCCGTTTCGTACAAGAGGAGACAACTGTGCTACAATCTTCTTCTACCAGACTGTCAGTTCTGGAATATTGCGGAATTGAACTATCACTCTGATACCTTGAGAAGTTTAACCTCAAAACAATAATACATGGCGCAAAATAGACGTATGAGGTAATGTCTTTTATTTGCTCCTCCCATCTGCCTCTATTTGGACTCTTTGTGCTTTGAAAATCCTTATTGTGGCCCGAACCATTCCATCCTACTGCGGTACCCTTCTTGTGTCTACAGTAAGATTGCCTAACCCCAATTACCATGACTGTTATATGACTCCATCCGTTGCGTGTAATCACTTACATAATCATTCGAAAAGGTTGAGTACTTTAGAGATTAATATTTCTTAATTGAATTAGTTTATTCCTGTGCCGAGGTCTTCTTCTTAATTCCTGCTATGTCCGTAAGCTCCACTACGGTGTGTTTGTGCGAAGAACGAAATTTTGCCTTACCGTGACTATTTATTCTACTCAAACTGATACACAGCTCTGGGTGAATATCATGAAGTAGACACTGATTTAATAATTCCCTTATAAAGTTGTAACATCTTAATGACCTTAACATTAGAGAATAGGATCTTTACTGATTCATCATTATCAGAAAACGAAGCATCCGGTAAAACTGTACATTCTCGGTAAAAATAGAAAAGGTTAAAGTACAGAAATGAAAAATTTGTGTTTAGCTTTAAGCATACCTTCGGAAATTTCGCCATGAAGGTAGCCCAACGTTTCGCCTGAGTGAATTTGCTCCACATAACTGCCTAATCTCCCGTCTGGCCTTTGCCGTCCACCGACAATTTTCAGCCCGAATCCATTTCCTAAAGAGTCGGAAAAAAACAAAGCTTCACCGCTCTGTTACTGTTTTTAAATTTGGTAGAAATCAAACACACTCTTCCATGAAATGGTCAATTTTACAAAAATACACATAATCTCACCCCCACTACTCCTACCTTTTGAGCTGCGCATTAGGAGAAGTCTCTTTGTCGGGAAATCGTAGGATCTTCGTTGAATTTTCGTCGGAGTCAGATCAGAATTCTATAAAGAGAATTCAGAATAAATACAGTAGTACTATATTCCTGCTTACTAGATCATATCAATTTGCACTTACATTTCGCATCCGACCGCTGACGTCGTTAGTCGAAGTCGTAGAGAGTTTCAGTCGCCCATTTGGAACTGCGCCATTTAATAGAAAAGAAGAAAAACGATTCTTATTAATGTTGGCGGTAATCTAGCATTAAATATTTTATTTATTACACAGTTCTGATGGACTATAATGACCTGTTATTATCGTGAAATTAGCCAACCTTAGATTAATTCATGAGTTTTTGGCACACAAAATAAATATTAATTACTATAATTTATGAGATAATTGCAGATTGTTGAAACTGATTACTAACATTATCTGCAACACAAATGAAAATTAAAGCATCACTTTCCAAACCATTAAATTGAACCCTTTACAAGATTAAGCAAGACTCATTTTGATTCGCTCACGTGACCCTAAAAGATCTCTTCGTATTATACACTCCGTATCATATGTACACACGAAAACGCAGCTTTTCTTACACAGTGGTAAGAAAAACAAGACTGCTTCAAAAATTGCGGTCAGTGTGGATGTCTGTTAAGTCAGATATCATGAGATCAACTTTCAAATACTACCGATGAGTTCTGGTCAAAAAAGGGGTGGAATACTGTGATTTTTTAACAATAACGGCTCCAGGGTACACACTATCCAAATTAAGTGGTGATAACACTTCTCTTAGTGAGCTTGAGAAGGCTTCTAAAGATTGTCCATTTTATCCGAAAAATCCAAATTAGGCTTAAAGTAGCAAAGTAACTATCTAATACGAACCGCCAGAATTTTATTTGTTTCACTTAAACGAAATTCTCCACTAAGAATTGATTTTTTCTTAGAATAAAAATTAGCCCACAATACAAAAGCCAGATTATTGAGACTGGAAGCCCAGACCGTAATTCCTTAACCTCAACAATCATCGCAATGGAATTCTTTCATCCCTAACATAGGGTCTCATATCCAGGTATATGAGACTGCCAAAAGCACAAATTTTCTCCACGCCACCAACTCTGTCGGCTAAATTTTAACCGACTTTTAATTTTCTCAGTTGTTGAATTTTCATCTCCAACTTTACGTGACCATAGGCGCACCAAATGAAATTAATCCTCAACTTTTGCTATGCTCACAAAAAGTGTCCTCTCTTTTCCCCATTTTCCGAGAGCAAGAAACGAATGGTTGTAATTAACGTGATCTTGCCAATCACAATTGTCCGAATGCAACTTCCGCCAAACCCAACCAGTAACAAATCGCTCAAATCCTTTCTTGCATATTTTAAATTCATTAAAGTTTACTTTTATTATTGCCAGTTTATCTTCTTTTCCCTTGGGAATAATGAACGAAATACAACAACTGAAGTTATTTAACAAGCAAACTAAAATCCCCGATATTTTATATATTACATTAACAGTTGAATCATTAATAAATTAAAAATTATAAATAAGTAAACTTAATAAGCACAAATTATGAATATTATGGGTAATGAACTTTTGTTTTCTCGGGACATTTCGTTTCAAACACTTAAATATTTATAGCTTTTCTGCTACAAAGATTATTCAAGACCCAACTTTGGATTAATGATCTTAATTAAGCAGATACAAGTAATAAGTGGAATTCAGCGCGTCTTTGATTTATCTCCATCTCGAAAGCTTGTTGGTCAATATTAATCACATCTGAAGACATAAGCACCCTCAATGTTAACTCATATCAATACCTTTGCAATAATAATAAACTTACAAATTGCGAACTTACCAACTACATCCTTATCCACTCCAGTATGCCGTGAGACATCTTCCAACGTAACTCCAGACTGGTTATTTCCACCATCACTGAATACAGCATTGTTATTCCCCGAAGTCATAACTCCAGTTGAACTAGCAGTAGAAATTGCCGCATTCGATATCGTTGATACTTTCCCTCCATCGTTAGCTGATAATTTTTCTGACAATTGTTCTCGATAATGAACCAGAGTGGCGGCTAATTCAGGTGAAAGTTGTTCCAGAAATGCCTTCTCACCTCCACTAGCTTCTGCCAGGGCCGTATAGGCTGCCATTAGAGTCTCAGGATCGTTCCAGTCGTATTCATCCCCAGTAGAAGTGGTTTGAACTGGAAGATTTGAGTAGGAGGACTGTTCATTTGACGGATTTGTGAAGTTCGCCATCGCGGTTGCCGCTGCTGCTCCAGCAACTGCTGCTAAGGTAACTTGATCGGCTAGACTACTTTGATCTGACGCTTGATGAGTCTGAGCCGTATGGTTGGCAAGGAGTTGCATCAAAGTAGGATTTCTAAGAAGTTTTTCAAGATTGGGGTTTGTTAGAGGATTAGTTGTACGAGGGGCTGTAAGGAGAGTAGCTTCTTGGACTGGAAGAACAACACCTGGATTTTGATTGAAATACTGTTGAGGAGGTTTTGCCTGCCGATTTATTCCCTTTTCCCAACTATCTGACATTAAACTCTTCAGTAGACGGCGATGCTCTCGTTCACATTGTCGTCTAAGTTGCTCAGCTGTAGGATCTCTTCCAAACAACCGATCTGCTGAAGCTTGTCTACAAAATCCAGATCCTTGACTCGAAGCAGCATCTAACTTAGCTCGTAAAGTATCGAAAGACGTTTCAATTCCCCTGTAATTGTCCAGAAATCCGGTGGATAATTGTTCTGTTGACTTAGTTAGCTCTCGAAGATGCTTATTATGAAGACTTTGAAAACGAAGACTCCTAGTTTCTGAGGCTAATGCAGGGGGACCACCTTCATGTGTTGTATCTACTACCAGGCGCTCTGGACTAAAGCTTCTCCATCTAGATCTACTCCACTGATTACGAGAACTATTCCAATCCAGAGTGGAAAAGTTTGACTCTCGATCGACATGCCAACTTCCACGTCGTTTATATGGCAATGTAGATGACCGATTCGCCATTGCATTCTCATATCCCGCTCGCATGATCGATACTTCACCAGACAACCTTGCTGAGTTAGGAGTCTTTCCATGCTTTCTCTGTTCCAAAAGCCTTTTCCGATAGCTACTGTTCGACCCTCCGGAGTCGCCACTTCCGTAGTCATCCATCATACTTCCTGAATAACGATTGACGCGTTGATAACTACCATTAGGGGCACTCTGTCGCATGGTAAAGCCTGAAGAAGACAGAGCTATGTTATCTCTGCTGGAAAGAGCTCTGGGATCAAACTGACCAGACCTTATTCGAGCATGTTTAGGGGATAATCCAGCCGAAATAGACTTATCAGGTGGGGGGCTCCACATAGATGAAAAATAGCCATCACTTTCACCATATCTCTGAGAAGATGTGGAATTCCGGGGCATAGATGACATCGTAAAACTTCTGTGCTTTGTGTATGCAGAAGCGTTTCCATGAGGAGGTACATCAGGCAAGCGGGGATGAGCATGAAGTTGCTGTTGTCTTGCATAGGAAGAATCAAATTCACCCGGAGCAACATATGACTGACTTCGCTTAGCTCTCAACGTTGTTGTCATGTCTAGTAAAAGAGGATTCTCGTAAGTTAAGCTTGAAAACAAATGTTGAGCAGTAGTGAACTCAATGTGTTGTTCGTGTTCAGCAGATGGAAGAGTTGAACATTGCTCTTCGTGCTCTTCAATAGTCGTATCACAAATTTGTGTCAAACGTAGGCGACGAGTTGTAGCTACTACTCGACGTCTAGATGCTTTTGATGGCTCACTTTCAGACTGAAGTAGCGCAAGAAGGGTATCTGTAGATTCCAGAAAAGAAGCCGAATCCTCGGTTCTTTCAGTAAGAGTTCTGATCGCCCTGTCAAACTGTCTGGACTTGCTTCGACAGAGGACACTCCAGAGACAACTTCCAATAACACCTGATCGATTGCTACGTGTATCAGAAACAGGACTGTCCAAAAGTAGAATGGGTAAATGGTCCACTGACTGGGAACGCACGGGTTCTGTGAAAAGACTAAGCGGTTCTTCCTCACTAGTCGCTACGGCAACTGAATCTACGTGCAGATTCTGCAGCAGAAATGGTTGGGTAACACGCGAGGAGTGGTGGTCTAATGCGTTTGGCAACAAGAGCACATTTCTCCCCTCCTCAGAAGGGTAGTGGGTGGTAGGAGAAGGCGAGGAAGGTGTTGTAATGACCTTGGATCGATGAGATGGGCTTGAGTCGTCAGGCTGAATGCTCAGATCACCCTTTCCGTCCGCCTCACGAGATTGTTCGTTTGCTATTGGTTGCGCTGCCTCCCCGCCTTGCGATCGATAGCCTGTCACTGCGTTCATGTCCGTCTCACCATCACGCGTTGAAAGTGAGCTGGTCCACGTGTCTGCCTCACTAATTTCTCCCGATTCAGATTCCCGTATGATCTCTTCGTGTTCAAGCGTTTTGGGCGTCATTTCTATTTCCACATTTGGTCTTCTTATTGCAGGTATTACGTCGTTTGTTCTTTTTGGCAATCGGGGGAGTATTCTTCTTCCCTGAGGCTCCAGTTTTTCGCGTACTTGTCCTTGCCCTAATTGTATTTCTGACTCTGGACTTTTTAATTTTTCTTCAGCAGAAGTGGTGGATTGTTTCTAAATTTAATTTAAAAGTACATTTATAATTTTTTTTAAATTTTCAACACGTAGCACTTTCTCCAAAGTATATTTAAACAAATATTAAATGATATTTTTATTTAAATGCACCAGATTATCATTTATTCAAATATGATATTAAAATAAGTTGCAATCAGTGGAAATCAATTTTTTTTAATAGGTATTAAAAACTCTGTTTGCTAAGGTCACCTAGTGCTTGACATGCATCTGGGTGAACTGATGTATCCCATCAAGATAATTTCAAGGTTTACAATTTCCTACATCGTCATGGTTAATGTTGGAAAATAAATCAGTCCGTGGTTTGAAATTCTCTCCTGTTCAAAAGACAAGCAGCAGCTACTTTTTGGGCAGCTAAGTGGAAGGAGATAAGTCATTAATTGAAGAAATATTGACCTTTATTTTGGTAATGGACATTTAAGGTCTGCCAATCAAATCCCAAACGTTTTAGCATTAGCAATTTAGGTATGTGAAGCTAGGTAAACTCTAATGAGTTCTACTATGCTTAAAATGTTTTCTTTAGTTTTATGGCCGTAGTAGGATATAAATGGATCAACGTGGCAAGGTCAGAAATTCCATTAAATCAACTCATTAGCAAGTTCTCATTATCACGGACAAGAATTCATCCAGAAACTCATAGCTCAGTTAATACAGATTGAGCTCTGAGTCATTTGGATATCGTGAAAGGAATAATATTAGTTATACGAAATTGGTCAAATCAATGTTTCAAAATTTCAAAATAGGACGCTTGACATCCTGACTTCCTTATGGACCCCAATTCGACCCCATTTCACTCCTTACTGAACAGATTTGTATTTTCGCGCGTTGAGAGGCAATCGGATCTGTAATTTGAATGACATTAAAACACTTTAATAAGCGATAGCATTTCTTCCTTATTCCGGTGACTGAGAAATTCAATAACTATTTAACAATTTTTATTGAAAGAAATGATTGAATAACTAATGCACTTGAACTAAACATTAAAGAAATAAATCAGAAAATCGAGAAATTGATGTAATTTAAAATAATTCTACTTCAACAACGGCCATTAAAATTTTCATTAAATTTTCCAAATCAATCACTAAATCTAAACTTTAATACAGGACTGTCAATTAAATTAAGGGAGGGATTTAATGCGATCTACCTAATGTCATGCGGTCAAGGCATCTGGATGCCCCCGATTTGATCTTGAACGCCAAAACGAACCTACTGGGGTGCTCGAATTAATAAGACTAGTGTATGGACCAACTTGTAGTTATACAACATCCGAGATAAAAGGTTCAATATTCATCTTGTCACAAACAGTGATCGAATTATTAGTCCACATTGGATATTATCGATTAATGTGAAGATATAAGAGAAGAATGGCCTGCGGGATTATTCAAGGTCTGCCCACAGTCATTTTTTGATTTAACTCAGTTTTAAATGAGAGTACATGGCTCTATTCACCTCTGCCCTTGAGTGTTTAAGATATCTATTTTCACCACCCCATGCCCTTAATGCAGTGGAGCTAACTTTTTGTCGATTTTCGTCGTGCTAATTCTCTTTCTTCTGACATTGCCCTAGTTCGTTTTACAATTCTTGAACTGGGAGTAAGTTAGCAAGTTTTCTCTAACCGATAATAACGTAGCCGTAGGGTTGTACCCCAATACTCAATTTGCATTCCCGAAAACAAAGATGAGCGTTAAGAACACTTTACTTTAAGTCAGTTTCCTAAGTAAAATTTATATAAGCTGATTTTATAGAATAATTTCAGAATATTAATATTCAGCATTCATTATCCCTGTATCATTTAATCTGTTTGCCAAGTATGAGATAAATTTGGTGAAAGAGTAATGATCTATGAATAGATCTTCGGTGAAACATAGTAAGAAGTATCTGAAAATGGAGAGGAATCACAAAACGGTCGTCCGAATTAATGAAAAAACACTGCAAGTACCAAATTTTATAAATATTATAAAGGAAATATTTAATTTCCACTCATCAGAATCATTACTTTTACCTTCAAAAATAATCATCGCTTTGTTTTAATTGAAGGAATGGATGTTATAACATTTTTCTTTTGCACGAAGAAGTTTTTCAACATTAAACCTTGTTGAGGAATTTAAATTTCGTCACTGATTTAATCAACTACCTAAGACCGATTTATTTAATAACTTTAATTTTGGATTGTCTTCAAGTCAGACTCAATTTCATACTTCTTGCTAATGGTGAAATCGTAGACGAGTTATGCTAATAATAGTTTCCAGTCAGCCAGTTAGATTTTAGTGTAAGGTTGGTTTTGACCGTTTTCTTGCAGTCAGCGGTCATACGGTGTCTCGACAGAGCCATTTTGCAATTTCAGCATTCCCAACCATTCAAATTTTATGCTGAGTTGATAAGATTTTGAAAAGTTACAAAGTTCAATGGAATAGATTGAAGATATTCAAGAATATATAGCCACAAATGGACAATTCATTTGCAAAATAACACTTTTCTCATTTCCTTTTTGAGAAACAGTTCCATTCTGTAAAACATGGTTTTTCTTATCAGGATAATTAAGGTGTTATGGTAAAGAGCAGAAGAGAGTCATAATATCGACTCAACGGAGTTTAAGGAACTAATTTAAAGCAAAAAAAGAAGATATAAACTGCGGTACTTACTTTGTATCACACAGAAATGCTCAAAATTTTGTTGACAGGGAAGCTCCTTCCTTCAATAATCAACATTTTGCATCCATGACTTAATTACTGACTGAGTAAAGGTTGATTTTTGCATAACGAAGTAATTATCACAAGTATTAAAAGAAAAGTGAGATGTCAGCATTTTTACTAATTAATTTCCATACTTTCTGCGGGATTCTTTTCTTCAACTTTCAAGGGAGAACTGTTGAAAAATGTTGAGACAAATTAACATTGAAATGGGAAAATTGCATATTTTCTGAGCAAAGTCAGACTTCTCCAACATCCTGAAACATAAATCATTGTCTCTTTCCTACAGTCACGCAACAAACCATCCGCACGAACAATTTTCCACTATTGGAATAAAATGACCAAGTACTTCTAAGCTCGCATTTCCCCTGTTAAATATCATTATTTTCACTACTATTTCTCCTACTGCAGCATGTAGCTTTTACCAGTCATGGGAAATCATCTCTATAAGGGAAGCAGTAAATGAGTCCGATGAAGAAGGAAATGAGGGAAGGTAGGGGCAGTACTAAGCCGGTAATGAAGTCACGTGTCCTACTTTATTTGAATCCGAGACATTGATTTGTCCATATTCCCATTAAAAAAGCACTGCTCAGTTAAGAGCTTTTGGACGCTTCAGCTCTGCTGCATTACAATCATGCAAGTTGCTTAATATCATATAAGAATATTTTGCTTCCTTTAACCTTTCAAAGCGTCCACTTTGTGATGTCATAACTTGCAATTATTATTATTTGACTAGCACGTTCATAATCACGAGAGTCAGAACTTGTTGACCAGTTGATTTGATCCAGTAGCTAGTCGTACAAACTCAATTTATTGTTATCTTATAACAACCCGGTTCAGGTAAACTGATATATTTATTTTGGCATAGTCCGATACAATTCACCTAAGGTGAACTTCAATCTTTTCCACACCTTTCTACCTCAAGTGTAATTTTTTCTTGGAAGTATTGGTAATTAAGGCTGGATCTGCTTAGTCAACTTGCTTCAGTTTTAAATTGTGAAAGATATTAATAAACTTGGAGAATGACTCTGTATTTCTAGAACTACTCTTTAATGGCATTCTCTATGAAAATACTTTGATCTCCCGTCCACGAAGCCGAAGTCCTCCATGTTCCTATGACGCAAAACCCCTATCTCTCATGTCCAAACGCGCCTACCGATTCCTCCCTTTCTATAACCGCCTCGTTTCACTTAAAAGTACTCATTAAAACCGTCTTTGTGTTTCCACTCGCATACGCCCGCCTGTCAGTTAACCGACTCCTACGCTTTCCTCTCATCGCCTTTGTTCCTTATCTCTCTCTTACCTGCTTGAATCCTCACCGTGGCTTGATCAATACAGCTCTTGGTCCTCTGTTCTAGAGCTGGTGTTATCTGTCAGTCGTTATTTTAACCCCAACAAACTACTCTGAGTAGCAGTTTATCTGTTTGAGTTGTTTATTTGTGAACGATCAATTATCAACTGATTGCGGATGAGGAGCTGTTGAAAGTGGCCAACTGTTTTTATTTTTATAGTGACTTCTGCGAATAATATTTATATTCTTTAAGTTATTTTGCAAATTTAGAACCTCGATTTACTTGTGATACCATCTCACGAATATACGGTAGAAAAGAATGACAAAATTTGTACATAAATTTCAACATAGAATACTCACCACAGGTTGTCCGAATTTCAGGACATATAAACAAAAATGTAGCTTATTTCTTTAAAATATTTTTCTCTTTTTTTCTAAAATTGCCTTTTATTTGTATTTTTTCTGAAAGTGAAGACATTTTTCCTCAAAGTAGACATTTTTACTCCTCTTGTTAGATCTCAACTTCCCAACTTTAAATATCTCGTTTCATTTTCAGTGAATATTAAATTCGAAACGAAATTAAAATATTACATTGAGGATGAAATTGTATAGTATTTATCATAAAATTTGAAATGTTTAATGTTTGTAGATTTCTGGAATTGTAAGGTAGAAATACGAGCTTTGGCAATAAATCCATGTGTTCATATATTATACATTTGATAATCTGATAAAGGGGTACTTGCATATTCGAAAAAAAACACCTCGCAAATATTTAGATAATAATACAGTTTCGACGTATAAAGCCCGATCGAGGCAAAAAGTCATATATTTCGACTAATAACAGATGATTTTGATAACTGTAGCATAAAATTTCGTGAAATTGAGCTGAGAAGTGTATGATGGCTGTTGCCACCAGTGAGATAGGTACATAAATAGCATTAAAATTCTGATTTTGGATAGAGATACTTTGAATTTATCCCACTAACTGAGCACTTATTTGATATTTCTCTTTCAAAACTTTTTTTTCCCAGTTGGACTGGCGAAATTTTTGAAAAGATAATCTGAATGAAGATTTTCCAGTCCCCCTTTCCGCCCCCCCTTCCTCGGCTCCCCAACAGTTCGTCACAATCCATTCAAGCGGACTTAAATTTTAGACTGATTATAAGAGAATGTTGTGTGGTGGCATATCGGTCTTATGTAGGTTTTGGCATTTCAGAGACCATGGGTTCGATTTCCACTCGCTTACTCCCAATGAACGGAATGGAAAACCGCGTTCCATTAGTTAAGGATAACAGAGAGAGAGAGAGAGAGAAAGAGGGAGAGGCTATCAAAGATGAGCGTCGTAAAACGCTTTCCTAAATTGGTCTGGGAAGTATTGTCGGTTAATTTTAAGATCATGTAAAATCAGGATACTTTTCAACCTTAGAAAAAAAGAGATGACATGAAACAAGATCAACTATCATTAGTAAAAGCCACTCAATTTACATCTGTGGTCGAGGATAAGAATTCAATCGGCAATTTGGGGAATTGTAGAATATGAAGCATTGAATTATCCACCACGTGAATGTTCTACTAACCAAATTCGAGAGCCAAATGGAGAAATTCTTTTGTAACTCTCCTTCGATTCCATTACTTTTTCACTCATTAAACGTTGTTCACTCGATTTTCATGAGAAACTTGTTGAATATGAAGGGACATTTCACTGCAGTTAATTTTGATGCACCCTGATGCCTGTTAGCTTTTAGGATAACGCAAGTTATGCTGTATAATTCAAATGTTGGACTTAATACGAGTCTTCGTGACATATTTAAATTTCAGAACGAACTTCTCAAACCTATTAGGAGAATAATACACAGCACTTTATTTGGGTTGAGAGAAGGTATCTTGAAGCGGCTCTTCAGATAAACCCACATTTAGCACCCTCTTCCTTGACCAGAAGTAACTAGGGCGGTTGAACACCCACACCAATGGATGTGCACCGATGGACACTGATCTCATAACCTCTGACTTTACTGACATGTGCATTCATCACTGCGCCTCAAGCACAGCAAAGAGGTCAGCAACACTGGGTGTTCCCCGCCGATCAGCCAGGTAGGCACTAACCCATCTTAAGGTAGTTTAACTTCGGTAATCGGATTAGAACCGATGCTTTCTACGTTGCATATTTTCTAACTCAGACCAATAAGCATTATTATTTTATTATTTTTAGCTGTAGACAATTTATTTTAAAAATGGATGATCTAATAATCAGAAAGTTTTCCTGCTTTTTGCACGTAGTAAAATGTTTTGTGCTGAGTATAAGGGAGAGATTTAGATGAAAAGATTGGGTTATGAATGTGGTTATTTTATTTGCTCCCAATAACATTTGACTTTACAGACGTTGGCTTAGAGATTGAAATATTTCCTCATATATTCAGTAATATATGTAGCGCAGTTTTTCATGAATATCTCCAATTTTAAGGAAAATTTTACCGTTCACCACCAGATAATAAATATTCAGTACCTGCTCCAATGAGGCAAATTTATTGATTTGACATGACCAAACTCTCAAATGGATCAGATGGTCAAAAGATGTGAAAATCTCGAGCATGAACTTATCCAGAAATTTAGGGGTCAGTTGGTGACATGTCGCGGTGAATTATAACCATTAAGTGAATGAGGGGTAACATTTGAATCCAAAGTTCAACTGTAGTAGGACGCTGTGATACCTAAACTTTATTCTATATTTACACCGGATCCCTCCCTTTTCACTCCTTAATAAATTACATTACTGTTTCTCCGCGAGTAAAACCTGTACTCGGAGAGTATTTAGAGCGCCTATAAAAGAGGCTCTGTTTTAATGATTTCTCAATAGCTAGTGCTATTTTTTACTTTGAAAGTTCCATTTTTCAACATTATTTCCGGAATACGGAAGAAAATGGGTGTGAAATATTTCCTGATGAGCTAATTAGATGTTTAACACGTTAATTTTTTGCCAACTTTGGTGATTCAAACGCTTAAACCTTATGAAATAGAAATGAAAAGGAAGGATTCGTTGATCGTATGCCAGTGGATAGATAAACGTCACCTGTTAAAAAATAGCTATTTAAAGAAATAAATTTTTCTCACTTTTCATTATAGGACTCTAAAGTTCATGAGTGAGATCATTTTTACGATATCCAGTTATTCAGTCCTGCAAGTTCGAACCACTTTGCTTTTCGGATATTATTAAGAAAGCAGAATATTCTTACAGCGGCTTTAAGTGGCTTAAATGGTTTTAGTATATCAGAACTGAGATGGTCAAAAAATTGTTAACTTAACGATGCTTCCCTTATGGAAATATGAATAACTCACTTCTCACGGAATTCAAATATAGGTAGACTAATGGTGCCTCATCTTCATTGTTCACTTATTTCTTCCTTAGTGGAACTGATTATATTCATATTCCTGTAACGAGTTTAGTCCTTAACTATTTCTTGGCGTCTCGCTCCAACTTCATCTCACTCGTGACCTCGTTGTGCTTGTGTCATTCGGTTGCGTGTCACAGTCTCCACTCCAATATGCGTAATTCATATGCGATCAAATTTTTGTTGATCACAATGGCTTCATCTCGTTATCCCAAACAAAGAGCTCTCATATCTTAACAACTGAAATTCATGATGTATTTGCGTGTGGGTCTCGCTTGATTCATTCGCACAGAGCCGCTCCTTCATTCTTTCTTGTTATCCTGTAATTCAATAAATGCTTTGTCATTCATTTCTTTGGCGTTTGCTTCCCATTATTTGATACTGTACAAATCATGTGGACTCAACGTGAAAAATTCTAGATACTTCCATCTGCCTCTGGGTACACTGAAAAATTGAACTGGATGATTTAAATTAACAAATACTTGAGATTTAATTGTATTCATTAAAATAATGGGGGTCAAATATTTAATTTTTACCAAAATATTAACATTGGTAGGTACGGACATATTTCTCCCATAGGAATGCGAGTCACATTGGTAGACATTTAGTGCCTAATACACCACACTAATAAATACTGTTCAACCGACGAACGACTGGATGTGGGTATCTCGATGAATAATAATCTGAAACTCCTCTACCCATAAAGAATTCTTCGAACTGCGAGTTGGAAATTAAAAAGTACTTCTTTGATAAACATTTGAGCAAATGATATGTGGAGACATTACATTTAAACACAGATGAGTAGCGAATTTTCATTGCTTTGGTAAAATTCTAAATGAGTTTCAGTCAGTGGTTTTTAGACCTTCGAGCACATAAAATTCTGGAAATTTCACCATGCAAGACGTTGGAGCTCATTGTTTCTTCAACAGCTTCCTGCATTTAAATCAGTAGAATGATCACTATAAAAACTTCTCATGGACTATCAGTCTCTGGGCTCGAACTTAAAAATTCTTATCAATATTCACCTGTGGACTTCTAAAAGTTTCCAATAACTGAAGATGCCACATTTTCGTAGGGATAATATTTTTCAGAACAATATTTCCAACTTTGATCATACATGTATACTCCCCAAAATATTACAAAATGAGGCTGTGTCAGGTTGAATGAGAGCTCGCAGAGGCGGGACAATATATTTCATGCATCTATTCTTTCTGTATGCCGATTTTGATCGGTCAAGCCATTGGGTGAATTTGCTTTACAAAGATGATGTTTTAATAAAACAAACTGACAGAAAGTTGAAAAAATACCTTGCTATGCATCGGAAGTAAAATGTCAATGTCACTTCATCATCATGCCATTGTATGACAAAGTCAACTGTCATTTATCGATTCTTCTGTAGTCAGACCAATCATATTTTGTCATATCGGACATGATTTCCCTATTTTTATATATAAATAACTACTAAATTACATAAAAATTAGGTCTGAAAAATTGACCGGACTTGTGTGGTTAGTCTCTGTTTTCTCCTTCTCGCTTTGGTGTTTGAACAATTGTATCAAAACCTCATGAGCTTGTTGGATGAATCCCTCTTCTGAAATATTTTATATTACAGCTTTCCTAATTATTACCAAATTTGATTATCTGTCCTCACAAGTTATCTCTGTAAACTTTTAACCTTTCCTATGACCCCATGCACTCTATCGACCAACATCGTGTATCCTCAGCTGGCCTATGTCTCATCGACCCGGAAAAGGTAAACATACCTCG